>CAEGAE010100990.1:0-16918 GCA_903067095.1 Girardinus metallicus | reverse complement strand
GCGATCCTAAGGCCACCAAAACGGATCCCCTCAACACCTTGGCTGCACCTAGAAATTCTGTCCATGAAAGTAATGAACAGAATCGGTGACAAAGGGCAGCCCTGGCGGAGTCCAACCCTCACCGGAAACGAGCCCGACTTACAACCGGCAATGCGGACCAAACTCTGACACCGGTCATACAGGGACCTGACAGCCCGTATCAAAGGGTCCGGTACCCCATACTCCCGGAGAACCCCTCACAGGGGTCCCCGAGGGACACGGTCGAACGCCTTCTCCAACTTTATTAGGCCTTTTTAATTTGAACCGGAGGCTTTGACACCGATCATAGAAATAACCAGAGGTGATGAGGAGGAGCAAACAGGAAGAGGAAGAGTTGGCGGGAGGAGCTGCTGCTGCCTTCAGGTTCATAATGAAACAATGAATGAGACTCACGTCTGGTCGTTGCGTGACCCGGTCAGTGGTTCTGTAGCTCTGAGTCCAGTTCGGCAACAGCTGATTAGGGTCTGAATTTCGTTCGGTGTCATAGTGGTTTCACCGAGATGCTAACAGAGCTCTAGCTCTGTTAGCATCTCCAGCAGCAACGGCTCTGTTAGCATTTCCAGCAGCAACGGCTCTGTTAGCATTTCCAGCAGTAATAGCTCTGTTAGCGCTGCTTGTTCCTGTTAGCATCTCAAGGAGCGTCCAGCTCTGCCTGTCTCAGCTTCATTTCTTTTTAGCTCGTTAAGGTAACGATCACCTGTTAGCTTCGCTGGTTCTGCTGGTATAAATGGCTCATTGTGGAGAAACGTCCCGGGTCCAGGTTCGGTCCTTCGTTCTGTTCCTCTCCTTTCTTTCATGTGGGAAATTATCCAGATTCTGTCTCAGTTTTTATCTTTATTTATTTTCTATCACAGCCGATAGTGACACAGTGTAGCATTATCTAAAATGACACCAGTCAAACGCAATATGATCACCAACCACTGGGGTAAAGTCAGCCTTCCTGTTTGCTCTGTAGACTCCAGTACAGAATGGACCTGATGACGTCATCAGCCCAGCGGTGACAAAATGGCGACCTCCATGGGTGAAAAATATAACGAAAGACGTACATTTATGAAGTAATTGAGTTTTGGCGCATCAAAAACAGCATTTTTCTAAATAATAGGAAGATTTCAACATATTTAGGCCAACATGTTCACTAGTCCTGGATCCTGATTTATAAAACAGGCAGCTGGGAGGAGAACGCACAATGGTTTTGGTTTTTATGGTTTTAATACTTTATAGTTTTGAGCAGTGAGACATTTTGAATATTATAATTACTGTATCAATGTAAAGGCTGATTCATCTCACTGTGACCTCACCGGTACCGACAGACCCCCCACCAGGTTCAAGGTAATTAATCGGACTCCATCAGAACCGGGCCGGCTGGTTTCGGGTCTCACCTCCTTCACATGAGCGTCATCGAAGTACATCCACCTCCGGATCTTGGTCTGGAAGAAGAAGGTGGAGTAGTGCTTGCCGTAGTAGCAGACAACGCCCACAAGGTAGAGCTCGGCCCGCCGGGCCTTCTCCTCCGTCACCCTGTAGAACAGCTGCAGAACCAGAACCGGGTCAGCCCGTTTGCCCACCGCGCTCCGGTTCACGTCCGGGTCGGTTCCTCACATCTCCGAGTCGCAGGCAGGTTCCCAGAGAGTGGATGACGTCCTCGGCCAGGTCCGAGTGCTCCGAGTCCCACACCAGGCCGATGCTGACGATCTCTGGGCTGTTGAGCAGAACCCGGGCGATCCGGAGCTGCTGGCCGCACCGGCTCTGAGGACGGGACCAGTATCAGGACTGGGACTGGACCAGTATCAGCACTGGGACTGGACCAGTATCAGGACTGGGACTGGACCAGGACTGGAACCAGTATCAGCACTGGGACCAGTATCAGCACTGGGACTGGACCAGGACTGGGACTGGACCAGTATCAGCACTGGGACTGGACCAGGACTGGAACCAGTATCAGCACTGGGACCAGTATCAGCACTGGGACCAGTATCAGCACTGGGACCAGTATCAGGACTGGGACTGGACCAGTATCAGCACTGGGACCAGTATCAGCACTGGGACTGGGACCAGTATCAGGACTGGGACAGGACCAGTATCAGGACTGGGACTGGACCAGTATCAGCACTGGGACTGGACCAGGACTGGGACTGGACCAGTATCAGCACTGGGACTGGACCAGGACTGGAACCAGTATCAGCACTGGGACCAGTATCAGCACTGGGACCAGTATCAGCACTGGGACCAGTATCAGGACTGGGACTGGACCAGTATCAGCACTGGGACCAGTATCAGCACTGGGACTGGGACCAGTATCAGGACTGGGACCGGTATCAGCACTGGGACTGGACCAGTATCAGCACTGGGACCGGTATCAGCACTGGGACCGGTATCAGCACTGGGACTGGACCAGTATCAGCACTGGGACCAGTATCAGCACTGGGACCGGTATCAGCACTGGGACTGGACCAGTATCAGGACTGGGACCAGTATCAGCACTGGGACCAGTATCAGGACTGGGACCGGTATCAGCACTGGGACTGGACCGGTATCAGGACTGGGACCGGTATCAGCACTGGGACCAGTATCAGCACTGGGACCAGTATCAGCACTGGGACCAGTATGTGCTGGAGGCTTACTGGGCAGGTGCGCAGGTCGCCCATGCTGGCGTTGCGCAGCAGCTCTCCGAACATGCTGGGCGTCGGTTTCTCTCTGGACTCCAGCATCTTCACCGCCTGGTTGCTGAGGAAGAGGAGGAAGCAGGCGACCTGATCAGCCAATCGGCTTCCAGCAGAGCAGGAAGCAGGCGACCTGATCAGCCAATCGGCTTCCAGCAGAGCAGGAAGCAGGCGACCTGATCAGCCAATCGGCTTCCAGCAGAGCAGGAAGCAGGCGACCTGATCAGCCAATCGGCTTCCAGCAGAGCAGGAAGCAGGCGACCTGATCAGCCAATCGGCTTCCAGCAGAGCAGGAAGCAGGCGACCTGATCAGCCAATCGGCTTCCAGCAGAGCAGGAAGCAGGCGACCTGATCAGCCAATCGGCTTCCAGCAGAGCAGCCGTCCACTAGCTTTAGCGCCACAAACAACAACAATCCCATTTATTACGGATTCATTCTGCTGGTTTCATCACTTGGCGTTTGCATTGTTTTCGTATTTTATTCTTTATTATTAAACTTATTCTGCTACCATTAAAACTTAATTATATTATCTTGACTTTATTCTCATTATTTCAAGTCGTTATTCGGACTCTCCTAGTTCCTCCAGGACCTGTTTCTGTGCCCAACTTGTTACAATTTACAGTAATTTTAGTTTAATGTCGTTTCTTTGCTGGTGTTTAATCGTCTGCAGACAAAATGGAACTGACTGGTTTTTAAACTGGTTTTTAAACTGGATTCTGATGAAACGCCTTTACTTCCTGGTTTCACCGAACCTGCTGCAGAAACACTTCAGGTGTCTGGTTGCCAGGGCGACCCCGAGGCATCGCCTAGCTACCCCGAGGCATCGCCTAGCTACCGCGTCGGAGCCCAAGATGGCGGCTCTGACGGGAACTCACCACAGCGAGGTGGTGGAGATGTAGTGGACCATCTGGATGAAGGGCAGCGGGTCGGAGGACGCGCCGCAGCTGCTGCACACGCACTGGGGGGGGGAGAGACACCAAGTCAGTCTCACCCGCTGTACAGACCAACACACCTGCTGACGCTCCAGTCGGTCCAGTCGGTCCAGTCGGTCCAGTCGGTCCAGTCGGTTCTGACAGTCCAGTCGGTCCTGACGGTTCTGTCAGTCCAGTCGGTTCTGTCAGTCCAGTCGGTTCTGTCGGTCCAGTCGGTCCAGTCGGTTCTGTCGGTCCAGTTGGTTCTGTCGGTCCAGTCGGTTCTGTCGGTCCAGTTGGTTCTGTCGGTCCAGTCGGTTCTGTCGGTCCAGTCGGTTCTGTCGGTCCAGTCGGTCCTGACGGTTCTGTCGGTCCAGTCGGTCCAGTCGGTTCTGTCGGTCCAGTCGGTCCAGTCGGTTCTGTCGGTCCAGTTGGTTCTGTCGGTTCTGTCGGTTCTGTCGGTCCAGTCGGTTCTGTCGGTCCAGTCGGTCCAGTCGGTCCAGTCGGTCCTGACGGTCCAGTCGGTCCAGTCGGTTCTGACGGTCCAGTCGGTCCTGACGGTTCTGTCAGTCCAGTCGGTTCTGTCGGTCCAGTCGGTCCAGTCGGTCCAGTCGGTCCTGACGGTCCAGTCGGTCCAGTCGGTTCTGACGGTCCAGTCGGTCCTGACGGTTCTGTCAGTCCAGTCGGTTCTGTCGGTCCAGTCGGTCCAGTCGGTCCAGTCGGTCCTGACGGTCCAGTCGGTCCAGTCGGTTCTGACGGTCCAGTCGGTCCTGACGGTTCTGTCAGTCCAGTCGGTTCTGTCGGTCCAGTCGGTCCAGTTGGTTCTGACAGTCCAGTCGGTTCTGTCGGTTCTGTCGGGACGCCTCACCTGCTCGAACAGCGTCATGGCGAACTTCTGGTGCGGGATGCAGTGTCTGGCGGTGCAGACGTCCTCCTTGGTGTCGTCTGAGATGTGGAAGTGGATCCTCATCAGGATGTTCTCCTGTGAACACACAGAACCAGAGTGAAGGTACGATCGGACCGCCCGGCCCGGTCCCGGCCCGGTTCCGGCCTTACGAAGCACTCGGCGGCGTCGTCCATGATGCCCAGCTGGAAGCGCTGCTGGTCCTGGAAGCTCTTGGCCAACGCGCTGCGCAGCGCGTCGGACGGCAGGACCTTCTCGCTGCTGAACTGGAACTGGGCAAAGATGTTCTGGAGGAGAGCGGACAACGGGTCAGAACCGGGCCAGAACCGGGCCAGGACCGGACCAGGACCGGACCAGGACCGGACCAGGACCGGACCAGGACCGGACCGAGCTCCTGCTCCTCACCTTCAGGGCGCAGAAGATGCAGGAATCCTCCAGGCACTTATGGGAGGAGAGCTGACGGAAACTCCTACGGAAGATATCCAGGTGCCACAGAACCTGAGGACAGAACCAGAACCAGAACCAGGACATGAGGACAGGACCAGAACCAGAACCAGAACATGAGGACAGAACCAGAACCAGAACCAGGACATGAGGACAGGACCAGAACCAGAACCAGGACATGAGGACAGAACCAGAACCAGAACCAGGACATGAGGACAGGACCAGGACATTAACCAGAACCAGAACCTGAGGACAGAACCAGAACCAGAACCAGAACCTGAGGACAGAACCAGAACCAGGACATGAACCAGAACCAGAGGACAGAACCAGAACCAGAACCAGGACATGAGGACAGAACTAGAACCAGGACATGTGGACAGAACCAGAACCAGGACATGAGGACAGAACCAGAACCAGGACATGTGGACAGAACCAGAACCAGGACATGTGGACAGAACCAGAACCAGGACATGAGGACAGGACCAGAACCAGAACCAGAACCAGGACATGAGGACAGAACCAGAACCAGGACATGAGGACAGAACCAGAACCAGAACCAGGACATGAGGACAGGACCAGAACCAGAACCAGAACCAGGACATGAGGACAGGACATGAGGACAGAACCAGAACCAGGACATGAGGACATGAACCAGAACCAGGACATGAGGACAGAACCAGAACCAGAACCAGGACATGAGGACAGAACCAGAACCAGAGGACAGAACCTTTTATTTACAGTCAAATACATAGAACAGTTCTGGTTCTGGTTCTGGGTCTAAACAGACCAATCAGATTCCAATCAAGATCCTCTACTGGTTCAACTGGTTTAACTGGTTCTGGTTCGCTGCCATTCCCGCCTCCACCACCAGGTGTCTCTGAGGGTTCTGGTCCCGGTTCTGCCACCTGGATGCAGCCGGCCTGATGATGTTTGGGTCGCCATGGCAACCGGCCGTCTCCCAGCAGCACCACTAGAGGCCCGTTGGTGAAACGGGTCGGAACCCGTTCGGATTTAAACGGGTCAGCGTTAATCAGAACCGCTCAGCGGACCGGAGCAGCTGGGTCGGTTCAGAGGGAACCAGAACCAGAGACGGGCTGAGCAGAGACAGAACCTCAACGGACCTGGCAGGAAGTGCTGACTCAGTTCTGTTTGTCCCGCCCCCCCGCCGGGTCCAATATGCTGCCAGGTTCTGGTACCGGACCGTCTGCTCATGGCTCCGAGGGACGCCCGGAGCAGAACCTGGTAGTGGAACCGGTCCAGGACGCTGCAGCGCTGCGGCTCTGGTTCTGATGGACCGGTTCTGAGGTCCAAATGGCTGCAGGAAACTTCTGGAAGAACCGAGGAATCGGTTCTGCTCTGTTGGGTCACAGAGTTCTGACGGGTTGGTTCGGTCCGGCCCGATTCATCAGAACCATCACCGCTGATGTGTCAGTGTGTCTCTGTGTGTCTCTGTGTGTGTCAGTGTGTGTGTATCTCTGTGTGTGTGTCTCTGTGTGTAGGTGTGTGTGTGTCAGGGTGTGTGTATTTCTGTGTGTGTCTCTCTGTGTGTGTCTCTGTGTGTCTCTGTGTGTGTCTCTGTGTGTCTCTGTGTGTGTCTCTGTGTGTCTCTGTGTGTGTGTCTCTGTGTGTCTCTGTGTGTGTATCTCTGTGTGTCTCTGTGTGTGTCTCTGTGTGTCTCTGTGTGTGTCTCTCTGTGTGTGTCTCTGTGTGTCTCTGTGTGTGTCTCTGTGTGTAGGTGTGTGTGTCTCTGTGTGTAGGTGTGTGTGTGTCAGTGTGTGTGTGTCTCTGTGTGTGTATCTCTGTGTGTGTCAGTGTGTAGGGGTGTGTGTCTCTGTGTGTCTCCGTGTGTGTGTCTCTGTGTGTGTCTCTCTGTGTGTGTCTCTGTGTGTCTCTGTGTGTCTCTGTGTGTCTCTGTGTGTCTCTGTGTGTCTCTGTGTGTGGTACCTGCAGGGCGCTGTTCAGGAAGCAGCTGTTCTGACCCGGCTCGTTGCTCAGCCCCTTACTGGGAGCGATGGACGCCATGGTGTGCGCCGCCACTACTCCCTGTGTGCCTCCGCCGCCTCCCGGTGCAAAGTAGTTCCTCTTCCAGGACATGCTCCTCCCTCTGCTGCGGCCCGGCCCGGATCAACTTCCTGGTTCTCCGGTCCAGGGATTCATCTCCTCCGGACCGGAGGACGCAGGCAGGGAAAACTCCCGGACAAACCCCCAAAATCAGCTTTTATCAAAGTTTTCTCCTGTCGTTTCACCACAAAAACATCAAAATAAAAACAATCCAGGAGGTTTACTTCAGCTCCAGCAGCTCCGGCTTCCAGTGAGGATTCAAGGAATGGTTTTATTTCCCACATCTGACGCTTTGAAAGGCAGGCCAGGAGTCAAAGGTCAGCAGAAGCATCTGGGGTCGGCACAGATCTGCAGGAGAAGAAGAGAGAGCTGCTCATCCCGGAATAACGAGATTCCTAAACAAACATTCCTGCTTCTCTCCCTGAAACTGAGAAAATTCCAATGGCGCACCAGTCTGACGGGCCGGATCAGAACCTGTAGACCGGGCCAGGGAGCCAGAACCAGCAGATACAGTCTGGTCTGAATCAGAGCCCAGCCCGGTTCTGAATGCTGATGCAGCAGGAACAGAGGCTCGGGCTCCCAGTAATGACAGAGGAAAACCCAGAATTACTGGCTCAGACGGTGCGTCACTGCAGCTGTCTGGTCCAGTTTCACCAACCGGGTCAGAACCTGCTGGGACCAGACTGTGACTCAGAACCACAGGGTAGAACCAAGGGGGTTCTGGGTGAACGGACCCACCCAGGGAGCCGGTTCTGAGTCGCTCAGGGAGTCAGAGGATTAAGGAGCGCTGCAGGGAGCGCTTGTTTACTACACTAGCAGCCAGACAGACTCCACCCCGGACTGGACCCGGCTGAAACCGCCAGGCGGTTCTGTCTGCCACCAGGCGGCGCCACTGAGGTGCTTCCTGCCGGGAGTCAGAGGCAGCAAACCGTCGGATCAGCTAATCACACCGAGGGATTACAGGTTCTGGAGCCCACCGACCCGTCAGGCCCGGTTCTGACAGCAGCTGGAGGTAAAACCTCAGACTGTGGAAGAAACCTCTCAGAATCATCTGGTATCCCTGATTATAAACCTTTGACCTTTGACCTGCTTCACCCTCCAGATTAATCCCAGCAGTCTAGGGAAAGTTAGTTAGATGGAAGAACTTTTTGACCAAATACTGAGGAGACGGACGGAGACTTTTGTTTGTTTAATAACCCTGGTGGTTTGTTCATGTCTGTTTTCAAAGTTAGCAACAACGCTAAACAAAGTAGCTCAGCTGTTAGCAGACAGTGATGTCAGTCCCATCAGCCAGAACCGCTTCAGAACCTCTGGTACCATTTTTGCTTTCTTCACTTTGTAACATTTGTTTAAAAGTTGCTATAAATTAAAGTACCATCATCAGAGTGACGACAGGAACCCAGTTCTGACCGGTAACTGGGTCCGGTCCATTTAAGCCCACAGCAGACGACCTGAACATGGAGCGTCTGTGACCCGTTTGGCTCGGCCTGCAGGACGATTCTGGGCCCGGTTCCATCAGCAGGCGGCCGCCTTCGGCGCCGCAGCCCAAAAATAACTCTGGAAGTGGATCAGTTTAATCCTGACGTTCCAGAACCAGGACCGGTTCTACTGGATCCAGAGAACCAGAGGAGAACAAGAGAGCTCCATGTGTAAAGCACGGTGGAGGCTGCGTCATGCTGTGGGACTGGCACTTCCTGGAGTTCTAAACACAAACCAGTACGGTCCAAATGGACCAACCAGAACCTCAGCTGGCTGGCTCGTTCTGGTTCTGGGTCAATACACCTGGATCAGAACCCGGCTGAGACTTCTGCTAATGCGCTAATAGCAGAGCTAACTTTTAGCTTAGCTCTTTAGCTAGCTTTCATAACATTTAGCACACTTAGCTTCCAATAAAAACATTTTTTCCAGACACATTCTAAACTTTAGCTGAATAAACTTCACCTTTTATGGTTTATATTCATAAACGTCTACATAGATGCTGTGTAATTTAAATCTGTTGATTTAGCATTAGCTTCTACTAAACACCATGTTGGAATAGCATGTTAGCATTAGCATAACTACGGTTTTTAGAGCAGCTAATGTTGTAGCTAGCGGTGCCAGCCACTGGTTGTGATTCTCAGAGAGAAATCCAACCGGGTCACAATCAGTCCAGTCAGAACTTTACAGAATATCCGGACATTATGAAAAATCAAAGCCACTTCCTGTTGGTTCCGTTTGGCGGCCAGCAGGTCCAACTGAGCAGCAAACACATAAACGAAGCAAACTCCAAAACACAGAAACACACAAAAAACCAAACAAATGCAACAGAAAAAAGCTGCAGATACAAACATCGAGTTTCAAACGTGTCAAGTTTCTCCACTGGACATAAATCCTCCAGGCCACCAGGGGGAGTCGACCTTCAGTGAAGATGGACAGTCCAGATATCTGAAGGAATAAAAGCCTCATACTTCGTCTTTTTCTATTTTATAGAAAAGCAGAATATTTACCGACTCCAGACGCCCCCTGGTGGTCTGGAGGATTTACGCTCTGTGGAGAAACGTATTTTACTTCCTGTTTCCTGTTTGCTACATCTCCCTTCCTGTTCCAGACTTCCTGTTCCTGTTTCTGGAGTTCACATCATTCATGGGTTTTCAGCTCGTTTGGACCCGAAGGCCACCGTAGTTCTGGAGGACAAGGTTCTGATCCGATCTTTTGTCTCAGCTCCACCTGAACAGAACCTGGACGTGTAAACGGATCAGAACCAGATCCAAAGTTCTGGTTTCACTTTAACAATCTGGGAGGAGCTGCTCTTCCTCCTCCTCTTCCTCATGGTTCTGCTGCTGACCCGGATGCTTCAGAACCGGTCCGGTCAGAACCTTCTCTCTACCTCAGGCATCAGTTTTTACTGATTGACCGGATCCAGATCCAGAACCAGGGTTCTGTTGTGATCCGGACAGCTGGAGCCTCCTCAGTGTGAAGCACGGCGGTGGCAGCATCATGGCTGGGAGCATCAGAACCGGCTGGTTCTGGTCCAGATCGAGTCCAGTGGAGAAGAGCTGAGCAGTCAGTATGTTACCAGCTGAACGGGTCGATCAGAACCAGCTTCTGGCACCACAATGAAAACACCCAGAACTTCATTAATGGTCCCAGTAACACCAGAACCAACGGCCCTTAATGCTGGAGTTCTGACCCAATAGAACCAGGCTGGGTCAGGTTCACCAGAACAATGGACCAGAACTCTCCTGGTCCGAGCAGAACCTGGTTGTGGTTCTGGTTTGAGTTGTAATTGATCTGGACCGGGCCTTCCAGAACCTTAGCAGAACCGCAGCAGCTTTGGGTTCAGGATGAGTCCAGAACCTCCGGTACCGGTTCTGGTCTCCTTCCTCAGCTTTCAGGAAAGTTCTGCTCAGATCAGAACTTTATGGAGGACCACAACAGAAACTTTGTTCCGGTCGTAGTAGCGCCAGAACCGGGTCCAGAACCAGGTGCAGAACCGGAACCAGAACCAGAACCTGGTCGGTGTGGGAACGGCTCCTCCTGCTGTTCCCGGTGGGAACCATCCACAGCCGGGAGTCCAGAACCCCCGAACGGTTCTCATCAAACCCGAACCATCCGGATCCCTCAGAGCCGAACCCGACCCGGACCCGGGCTGAGCAGAACCAGCCGAACCGCAGCGTGAAGCGGCAGTTTTCCAGCCGGAGTCAGGAGCGGGAAGCATGACATCACTTCCAGCAAACTTCAGGGAACAAAGAGCCCGGAGCGGACCGGAACCGGGCCGGAACCGAGCCCGACCAGCACCGCAGGCCGGGACAAGGCCGAACCGGAGAGGACCGCAGCTCCAGAACCGGAACCGGACTGCGGAGCAGCGGCGGCTCCGTGGCAAAGCATCACAGCGAGCAGGACGCGGTCAGAACCGGAACACCGAGGTTCGGCGGAGCGGCTCACCTGCGGCCGGAGGGGGAGACCTTCACCCGGCCAGGACGCGGGGCGGCCCGGGGCCGGACGGCAGAGTGTGGACCCGGACAGGACGGACCGGACCGGACCGGAGCGGAGCGGAGCGGCGGGTATTGTGCTGAACGGAGGGGGCGGAGTTACTACCTGCAGCACGGGCACGCGCACAGCCCGGCGCGGGCACGGCCGGGAGCGCGCCTGGGTGTGCGCGTGAGGGGACAGAGACTGACCCGGTCCATTTAGGTTCTGGTGCGTCCAGGTATGATAACCTATGAAACTTTCTGCTTTGTGACGTCATCATCTCCCATCAACATCCCATAATAGAAACTGGAGCCGCTTTGTTAAAGTTTGATGTTGTTGTTCTTGCTAAAACCTAAAAACAGAAATAAAAAGTTTCAGGAGAATCAGAAGGAATGAGCCGGTGGTTCTGAAGGCTGCGGCCTAGTCAAAGTCCAGGAGCAGACAAACCAGCTGGGATTATTTCCTTATGAGGGAATTCATTCAGATAAACGTTTAAAATAAATCTGTTTTTGTTGTCGTCATTTTGAGTAAATTTAAATAAATGTTTGTATTTATTTCTTTTGTTTTGAATTTTCTCTTTAAATCAGCTGATTTAAGATGTTTTATTATTTCCTGTGACATTTCTTCACCTGCCTGTTTAATAAATCTGGTTCTACATTTCCTGACTTTTTATTGTTTTATCATCTCTGTTTGTATTTTATTTACGTTTGTTTATAACTAAACTCGGACTTTTTATTTCACATTAAAATAAAAACTCAGTTCTGGTTCTGAAAACAGAACCAGAACCAGAACCGTTCAATATTATTCCTGCAACACAAACATTTACATAGAGGAAGACGATTATAGGGGAATAAAAATAAATTTAATTTTTAACCAAACAAGGAGCAAAAAATCCCAGCAAAAGAAAAAAAAAATAAAAATATGATTTAATTCTTTTTTTTTTTATTCTTTTCTATTTATTCTATTTTAATTATATAAATTTATCCCCCAATATAAAAATCCCAAATCAAAAGTAGGAACTAAACAGTAAAAGTCAGGTTTTAATTAATCAGAGTTATTTTGTCCCTCAGCAGCAGGTTGGACCGGGTCGACCCGTCAGAACCGTTTGGACCGGGACCGCCGCTGTGAGCTGACCGAGCAGCCGGCGGCTCTGAGTATTGATCAGGTTATTGATCCAATAGAAGCTGTGAGCATCGATCTGGGACCCTGCAGCTCCCTGCTGACTCGTTGGTTCTGATCCAGAACAGAACACACTGCGGTTCTGCTGCAGACCCAAAAACACAGCAACACGGGCGGAGTCAGGAGGAACCGGGCCCCGGGCCGAGCTGGATGAAGAGGCCCCACATCAGATCTGTTTGTTGGGTTTGGTCTCGGTTCTGGTTCTGGTTCTGATGCTTTAAACGGGTCAGATTCTCTTTTCTCTGTTTGTTTCTTTCTGGTTTTCTTGTGAAATATTCAGCTTGTATTCAGTGGTTAGAACTGCTAGCCAAAAGGTTAGCTATGCTAACCATAAAGTATTCATCATAGCCATTAGCTATGCTAACACTAAGTCACTACACCAACATGGCATTTAGCAGAAGCTAATGCTAAACCGCTAAATTAAACCATGTTGAAAAATCAAAACAATTATCTGTCATTTTTTATGCATTATTTAATTAGCGGCTCTGGTTGGTTGCTCATGTAAACCACGATTCTGCATTTTTCGTCCATTTGTTTGTCACATCCTCCAAGTTTCTAGAAAAAAGTGAGAGGGGGTGAGGAGAGGAAATGAAAGACTTCTAACCCTTCAAAATAAGAGCATGGACATAAACATAAGAATTTACAAACCAAAACTTCAACACAGATGTTGAAATTTATTCAACTGAAAGCTTAAAAGCTGAGTAAATTTAGAGTTTACCAGGGAAGCTAAGTTCGCTAAAGTTTAGCCAGCGTTAGCGAAAAAGCTAGAATTAGCTCCAGTGTTAGCACAGTCAGTGAGACCGTTTACTGGTTCTGATCATAAAACAAACAGGAACGTTTAGTCACTGTAGAACAACCATCTCATCTGGTTCTGCAGCACTCGGGTCATCAGAGCCCTCCAGAACCGTCCAGAACCTTCCAGAACCAGCTGCCGGGCCGGCAGAGAGTCGGGGTGTCTGCAGCAGCAGCTCTGGGTTTGGGTGGAGATCTCATCTGAACCGCAGCTCAGAACCTCAAACATTCCTCCTCCGCCTGGCTTCTATTAATCCGGGCCCAACCGGGTCCAACCGGCTCAGACGGGCTCAGGCTTTTAAACAGCCGGGTTCTGCTCGTAAAGAACCAAGACCTTTAGACTCTTCTGGGTTTAGCAGCAGCTCAAGGTTCTGGTTCTGAGCTTATTAAGATCTACAGCTTTCAGGTCCAGAGTCACATTATCAGAACAAAATCTGACAGGTTCTGATGGGGTTCTGATGAGGTTCTGATGGGGTTCTGATGAGGTTCTGATGGGGTTCTGACAAGTTCTGATGAGGTTCTAACAGGTTCTGATGAGTCTCTGGCAGGTTCTGATGAGGTTCTAACAGGTTCTGATGAGGTTCTAACAGGTTCTGATGGGGTTCCGACAGGTTCTGATGGGGTTCCGACAGGTTCTGATGGGGTTCTGATGAGCCGTTCAGGTTAAAACTTTCTGACCAGCTCAGAACCAGAGCCGGGTCAGAACCGTCCTGCTTCCTGTTTCCTGCCGTGGAAAACGACCCGCCTGTTTTCAGCTCCTGCCGGGTCGGTCCACTGAGCCGGGTCAGAACCGCTCTGGACCTTATCTCTGCTGCCACAGCTGCTGCCAACCCCAGCAAGCAGAACCGGGCTGAGCGGTTCCGGTTCCTGCTCTGGTTCAGCAGAACAAACAGAACCGGTCCAGATGGAGGTCCAGGTTCTGATGTATCAGACCAGGAACGGCCACACAGAGGTCAAAGGTCACAGGTCCCTGCACATCTATTCAGCTGATGTTTTCCTCCGAAGAAAATCTGATTTTTAAGGGTTTTAAGTTAATATTTTATGAATTTTAAAGCCTCTTAATAAACAGAACCATGTTCATTACTTTGGTTCTGGAGACGCTTTGTGGGCGGGGCTTAATTTATAATGATTTGACCTTTGGTTTTCCATACTTCGGTCTGGGTTCTGGGAAGTGAACGCCAAGCTGACCGAACCTTTTATTGACTGGACATCTGACAGCTGGTCAAACTGGTCAGAGTTCAGTTCCCAGTAAGAACCAGTAAAACTGTCCGAACGCGTCTGAGAGACGTTTCCTCCTCGCTGATGGACAAAGAGTTCAGCCGGATGAGACCAGAGACAAAGAGCTGCTAGAAACCACAGAGAGCCTGCAGAGACAAACTGGGCCGACATGCCGCTCCTTACTGGGATTACTGGAGGACGGAGGATGAAGGAGCTCCAGTCTGGACCAGTTCACTAATGGAGAGTCTTCCTCAAACCAAAACCAAACATTTAAAAAACGAAGCAGAAACTGGATGTTAATCGAGCTCAATGGGAGAAATCCCAGACAGAGAACTGTAGGGAGATGAGAATCAAGCAGGAACATGAAGGTAGTGGCCAGGTGGCTTTAACACACCTGAATCCAGGTGAGCCTGCTGCAGTGAGGAGTCAGCCATCTTGTTCAGGTGGAGCCAGAAACAGCTGGTCGAGTTTCAATGATGATCAGAGGAGGAGAGTCAGAGAACCGTTACAGAGTGAACATTAAACATCCTGTCAGGTGACACACACACACACACCTGAGTGTGAGTGTGTGTCACCTGCATGACATCACCACTGTTATGCCATATCACATCCCAGCTGTTTACTCTAGCAGTCATATGATGGTGACACACACACACACACACACACACACACCGAGCCGTAACATTTTGTTCTCAGCTCGTTCTCACAGCCGGCCTTAGGAATACGTAGACTAGTGGCACCATCAGAAGTTTGAACCTGAGATCTAAAAGGTTTACGTTTATTTAAATTGCATTTCATTCAGCGAAGATCAATGAAAATATTTTAATAGTTTAAAGATTTAAAGGAACAGTAATGTGTTTTTCTGCCACTCTAACTGCTGCTGGCTAGTCTGAAGGAGCCGAGTGGGGGAGGAGCTGTGCCTTGAAGGCGGGGCTAGGTCCACCCAGGCATTTAGCACAGCTGAATGGTTGCCATGGAGACTGGAGGATTTCTCAGGAAAAAGTCAAAGCAGCTCTAGAACATGATGTAATCGACATGTTTGTTCGTGTTGGATTTGGAGACTTGTGTGAACCTCATTCAGTCGTTTGTTTGTTGTGTTGTTGCCTGTTGCTCAATAAAGTTTCTTAAGAAAAAAGAGGGAGGAAATGGAACTGCTGCGTAAACACACTTCAAAATAAGAGCATGAATATAAACGTGTAGCTACTTGAAGGATTCTTATCAGTCAATAACCAGAACGAGTGTCAGCTGAATGTTTACAAAACAACAAAATAAATCATCGCTTTAGAAATTTATCCGGAAAATTAATTTAGAGCAATCCAAATTAAAAGTTAGCAAGACATTATTAGCCTATTAGCAGGAGAGCTAACAGACGATGAGCCTCCACTCATCAGCACTAGTTTTATTAGCTAACAGGCGTTAGCCTTTTGTTTTGGTTTAAATATTCTATAAAAGTTATTATCTGATGATGTCATCAGCGCGACTCTGAGGCAAAAACTGGAGGTAAAATTAGAGAACATTTTTAATGCCGGTACTTTTTAAAAACTGGACTTTTTAAATATTACAGCCTGAAGTTAATGAGGTTAAACTGGATTAAACCTGTTTCCTGATGAATGAAAGCAGAACCAGTTTATCAGTCTGAGATCAAACTTTATTTATCTTAAATGTTCTGCAGGATGAAACATTTAATCCGGTTTTGGAAGATTTAATCATAAAATCAGTTTAAACTGGAGATTATCTCGGATTTAAAAACTTTGCTGTTAAAATTTGATCTGAATGTTCATAAACATTTAGATCGAAATAAGAGCATGAATATAAACGTGAAGGATTCTTATCAGTCAATAACCAGATCGATGTTTGATTCAGGTTTTAACTGAATCAAACGTCAGTTAAAACCTCTGACGGAGTTTTAAAGCCTCTATCTGCCGATGCCACCAGAGAGAAGCTTCACCTGAGTCTCCATCTGATCCGAACCTCCAGAACCGCAGAACGTTCCTTTAACGGCCCGAGACCGGCTCACCTTCACACGGGCTGCTGCTCCTCCTGCTGGGCCTCCTTCCTCCTCCTCCTCTTCCTCCCTGCAGGAGACTCAGCCAGGAATGACATCATCCTGTCAGCAGCACACCTGTTTCCTCCTCCTGCCGCCGGCCACTTCCTGGATCCCTTAAAGGGCCAGCAGCAGCGCCAGGACAACAGGTGGCAGGGCAGAATCGGACCAGAACCGGACCGGAACAAAACCAAACCCTTATAATGAAAAATGCACATGTGGTTCACACATATTTTCACATGTGAAAACACATCAGAACCGGACCAGAACCAGAACCGGAGCGTGTGAAAGAACCCTGGGAACCGGGCCTGCAGGACACCGGCATTCAACTGCTAATTTTATCCAACAATGCAACAATACACAGCCTCATTACCCATGCAGACACACACACACACACACACACACACACACACACACACACACACACACACACACACACACACACACACACACACACAGATATATACACACACAGTCGTGTTTTCATCACTTGTGGGGACTTCTCATTGACTTCCATTATTTTCTACAGCCTAACCCTTACCATAATCCTAATCCTAACCCTAACCATCACAGACCTAACCACTAACCCAAAAACAACAATTTCCCTCATGGGGACCAAGAAAATGTCCCCACAAGGAGCAATGGTCCCCATAACCCCACATTGCAGACAGAAATAGGTCCCCATAAGTATATACAAACCTGGTACACACACACA
>CAEGAE010100989.1:0-14418 GCA_903067095.1 Girardinus metallicus | reverse complement strand
CATCCATCCATTTTCTGTTCACCCTTGTCCCTTAATGGGGTCGGGAGGGTTGCTGGTGCCTATCTCCAGCTACGTTCAGGGTGAGAGGCGGGGTACAACCTGGACAGGTCACCAGTCTGTCGCAGGGCAACACAGAGACAAACAGGACAAACAACCATGCACTCACACACTCACACCTAGGGACAATTTGGAGAGACCTGACAGTCATGTTTTTGGACTGTGGGAGGAAGCCGGAGAACCCGGAGAGAACCCACGCATGCACAGGGAGAACATGCAAACTCTGTGCAGAAAGACCCCGGGCCGGGAGCTATGTACATCATAGCATTAGTTAATCTTACCCTACACTTCATTTATCTGGATGTTTAAAACTAAAAAGTGAAACTGGCAACATGACCTACTTTTTGATTAATTCATCTAAAAACTGGCTTGACCCATAAGGGTAGATTCAAAGCAATGAAAACTAGCCACAAAAAATTACATTAACAAATGAGACAAGATTGTCAAGGCAACAGTAATGTACCTGATCTGGCTAAACCATGCCGTGAATTTGAAACCCCTGATTCCAATGTACACTCACTATTCAGAACAGCTCAGTAGTTTGTTTGAAGTGATACACGATGGGGATTAAACTAAATGTATATCAATCATCACAGAATTCCTCCCACTTTGTAATTTTGGCGCCCATATATTTAAAAACATATTGGTCCAGTGCATCGTTGGATGTTGCATAGGACGTACCAATCGCTACATCGTTGCGTCCAACATAACGATTGGATGTATTGGTACATCCGACAATGAAGATTTCCAACGATGTTCAGGGGGGTCCCCCACCTTTATTTGCCCCCCCCAATCAATCAGAGTAGCACCTAACATATTACTCTTCTTTTTATCTAGTACTCATGTTCCCCTTTCTAATGGCGCTCTGGGCAACCACCCATTTAACTCCTATCAAAACCCATCACTGTGCACATATAACCAGGGTTTACACCTTTTTGTGCTTCCCAGGGTTAACCGAACATGAAAAGCAGCAGTGGGTTTCAGTGGCAGCTGTTTGATTAGCAGCTTGATAAAGAGGAAAATCAAAAAGATGATGAACTGGAAACTGAAACTAATCCTCTGATTTAAAGCCGTGCAGTGAAACATTATTGCACCGGAAGCTTTGCGGCTCTAAATACATTGCTGTCTCTATCCACTACTACGCTTTCTTAACACTCAATTCTTCGGCAGGAGCTACAATCTGTTGGATTTATGAACAAATTGCAGTGTCGTTTACCTTCTGAATTTACTCTGAGAGCTCCTGAGACCAATTTCTGAGCAGTTGGGGGAAATGGAGAAAATAAGCCCCCGCTGCTGCTTTTCCTTGTTCGCGCTAAGCCTCCTGGGATTCTGACGGAGGCCCGCAAATCAGCAGAAACTGAGATCTTCTAAAACAAGCTCTTCTTGTGTGCACATGCTTTATCACTGAGTAACAGGAAAGCTGATTAAATGACTTTTTCAGTTTTAATTGCCGTTTGAACGGGTGTATGCCTAGAGGACCTTATGAGGATGTGCCAGTGTTTCTTTTTTCCCCACCATATGGAGAGGCATCACTCTGTTAATAAGGATATATAGGAGAGATGCATTTCCCTCTGGAATAAGGACATGATGGAAAAAGCACAGTTAAATGTAAGATAATTGTGTCCCGTGCAGTGAACCTAAAAGAATTTATTCAAAAGTCTATTTCCTCTTTCAATGAAATTCACGGCGCAGATCCAGCTCCGAACTTCTAATCCAATTTGATTAGCTAATTTTGTCATTTCTACCCGTGGCCTGGTGTTTGGTTCACTGATTAGCAGGAACGCATTTATTCAGCCTCGGTTTTACAACAACAGAATTTGCTATACCGGCGGTGTAATTCGCACTTAGCCATTCAAAGTCAATGCCGGACGCGACCCACTCTCAACCAAGAGAGCGGGTCGGCTGCAATACTTCATCAGCAAAGACAAAAGGCTGCCCTTTAACGGTATGGGGTTGAATCTTTAATTGCTACTAAGATATTTGTTTAAAACACTGAAGGAAAAACCTGGTATATCCAACTTTTACTACCCACTCTAATAAGCTAACATGAACATTCCCTTTTAATAATAAAACCACATAATCCATCCAGCAACTAGGATTGACAAACCTTCCTGACTCTGTTAACTCATCTGAGTGGAGAAAGCATAACAGAACCAACCTTCAGATACATTTCTCCTGAAATACTAAAGTCCTTTGACATCAACCTAAGAAGTTGTCAAGAAATGTCCCAAAGACCCCATACACTGTCAACCAACAGTAGGGTTTCTCATTGTTTGCTAGCTATGATTGAATGGGAATAGAAAAAGTACTAAAAATACTCACCTGGAATACTTAATTATAGTAGCACTGCTACTCGTAGTATTCATAGTCCCAGTTGAGCCCCTAATTATCCTCTTTCTCCAATTGGGTGGGCGATTACTTGGCAAGAAACAGGTCCATCTGACAGACTGAATTAGGCGTAGCTGGAAGTGGCAGAATGTGGAAGCTTTTCCTCAGTAGAGCTCAAGAATATACGTAAGGACCAACTAACTAGCTCCTTCGGATGTTCTCAACTGGACATATATTTTTATGAAACATAGCCCAAGGATAGAGTGTGGCAAGACCTTCCAATAAGAAATAAAATCAGTAAAAGATGTTCTGCCCTTCATGTCTTGCAGGGCAATCCAGGAAGAGAATCTGTTAGAGGCTGGAAAAGATGTGAGAGTACGAAGACAGAAAGTCTCAATATATTATAGTTGGGACTTTAACGCATTAATTTCATGACACGTAAATTTTTTTTTATGCAATTAATCACGTTTTCTTTTTAAATACAATGGTTCCTTTGTATGCAGAAGTTTCTGGTGCACCCAGAAACCTGACATTTGGAAACAGCAGCGGCACACAACAAAACAGCTGCGCTCGGCCCATTGGGCGATCATTTTCAATTCAAAAAACGACCTGATGGGATGCTAGAGAAGACTATTGTTGTGTTCAAGTTCTGCTAAAAGGAGTTAGCCTATCAGCGAAGCTTTTCGATGCAGCAGCACAGATGCCCTCAATGCTAATGTCAGTGTCCACAGTCCACACTTCTAAAATATTTTTCAAAGAAGTTACATGAATCAAGGGTTCCTGAAAAACTTTAAAGCTGAATGGGTGAAATAGTACTTTGCACTAATCTGAGGGTTGAATATAAACAATAAATCTTGGAAGAATTTTTATATTTTTTTCCAAGTATTCAGTTTTACAGGGTAAAAAGTAATCCAATTCAGGAAAGAAATTAGGCTGTCTTGTTCAAAGCTCGAGAAATGATGCATCGTCCCCGGAGTGTGGCCTCAGTGATATTTACCCGCAGCACTAAGATATAAGGAGGAACCAACTTGGCGCGTTCAGAGCAAAACTTGAACTACAGTCTTGATGTAATATTACTGCCAAAGGCCTCTCCGCTCTGTTTTTTAATCTTGGACGTAAACAAGAAGAATCCTAATTTCATCTCGCCTTTCCAAGTTGCCCTTGAGCATTCAATGTGTTGAGACAGATCACAGCGCATGTGCTTTTGTTGCTTTTTAGTCATGTAGCCAAAAGCAAAATAAGACAAGAGAAAATAGACATACGCAAAAACTGTGATACAGATCTAGACCTTCTGGTTCTAAGTCCTTCTCTTAAAATACACATTTCCGGTCAGACTTTATAGTATCTTTACAAATATTCAGCGATGCTGATTGATATTTATGATTGAAATTTGAACCTGTTAAAAGTCCTACTGAAGTAAGGATTCCCACCTTTTCTTAAAGCTTGCTTTATTATAAGTTAGAAGAAGAATCGGGAGACTTAAGGAGCAGTCTTGAGACCTCTCCACTCTGTTTTTTAATCTTGGAAGTAAACAAGAAGAATCCTATGTTCATTGATTGGCCCGTGAATTTACATCAACATCTCAGCCACAATTTTCAATCTGCAAGGAGACTGTAGTGGTTGGTGAGATGATGAGCTGCAAATCGATAAGTCCATGGACAGATCTTGAGCTCCAAACTCTTCAACTGGACGAGGCAACTCATAACGAACAAATACACTAAGAGTTTCGAAGAAACTGGACACTTAAGGGTAGATGTGCAAAATGACAAAACCGGACGCTCAACCACAGCTCGTGCACACTCAAGGACAGACATATTTCCAACATTTCTGCCCATAAACATGCCCAAATAGTGAGGGACTGGCTACTAACTTGGCTAGAACCAAGCCAGACATTAACCGGCAAGAGAAACTTGTTTTTGTTTTCCGTTTTTCCTCTTTTGCCCTTTCCTTTGGTTTGTTGTATTTCCTTCTAATGCATGTACAGCACTTTGAGTTGCCTTGTTGCTGAAAATGTGCTATACAAATAAAATTACCTTACCTTACCTAGAGAGAGATTTGACACTGGAGAAGGGGATAATGACAAGAAAGCAAATCCTTATTGCCCTGGGTATTGGATGTTCAGAGTCCCCCCATGTTGGATCACATAAAGGACCAGATTGGATATGAAAAAATAGCTAAGAAAAATTAAAAAGTAGTGCTGAGCTTATGTCCAAATTGTACAGAAGAAAAGCTGGAACCTGCACAAAAACAGAATAAGATAACATAATGTCGTGTACAGCACAGAAACTGTTTAGTTGCTGCTTTTGTTGATTCAATCAAGAAAACCTTCTTGATTGACTGACATTCTAGAAGCAGTGTACAATAACTGGAATTATCATTAAGACATTTTAAACATTCTTAATGTCAACAAGTCAAAACTCTGATCATAATTATCTCACGACTACGGTTATTTTATATTACTGTTTTTCTGAAACGTCATCACTCAGTTGAATAAAAGAGATTCACATGCAAGGGTTGAAATCCGCAATTCTAATCTTTTTGAATTTCAGAATCACTGTAAGCACTTTATGTATATTCCCAGAAAATGTGCAGATTTAATACTCCATTTCTTTGAGACATATGTTGCTGAAGACTAGTGAAGCTATAACAGCACCCTCCCTCCCCCCACCCTGCAGTACTTCTACCAGTCTGATCAGCATACCGGGCACGGGGAGCTGTCATCTGATATTTAATTGCGGCAGCAGTGTCTGTAATCAGATTTTATTAGAATGCGTCCGCACGAAGCCTGCAATCGTAAATTTCTGGCCTGCGAGTGACAGGAAGACACCGATTCTACAACCTTTCCCAGATTATCCAAGCAACACTGAGGAATGACTCCCTTCTCCCCCTTCGCTTTCACTCCATCTCCCTGTTATCAGTTGTCACCATAATGAGTAGAGATGTTCGTAGGAGAGGTGGGGGCGTTGGGGGTAAACTTGGGGGTCCAGTAGGGGGCACGGAGCAGAGGTGAACTGCAATTGATTAACTGTGAGCCATCCAAAACGGCTGAGCTGTGTGCAGGGTTTTGATAGCGGATGACAGCAAAGTAAATGTGTGCCGAGTTAATGAGGTTGCCTTGCCACGCCACACGAGTCAACACTCAACCGATCGATGCTCCAGTGTAAACAACCAGTAAAACTGCGACGACTGTGGCAAGTTTCAAACCGATGTCGCGAGAAGCTGGATGAATGTTCAGGAAACACTTTTTTTTTTTTTTTTTTTTTTAGATAGAGTGCATCAAACTTCTTACAGTTAGCTAAAACCAAGAAAATAACAAAAACTGGAATTGAGAAAAGCTTTTTTGTTAACCAAACTAAATAAAAACGGGCTGTTTCCATGACAAGCGAAGACATTGACGCTACATATGTAACAAACGGGACGTAGAGGTTGCAAACAAGCATGGACCCCTCTGAGTTGGAGGTTTAGACTTTGAAAATATGAGCTCAATGGAGATGAATACAAATGCAGGACTATAGTAACTTCCCATCAAAAACAACATCATACGTCTTAGGGTGTTTTTTTGCAAATAAGATCTTTGCTAGAGAAGAATTTTGTTTGGTTTATATCCCACCCCGACTTTCCAACAGTATTTTAGTCCATTCAAAGACATTAATATTATTAAACCATTTGCATGCTTACTGAATTACACCAGTGAGGGTATGCAGCAGTGAGCCAACTGTCTAACAGACAGCTTGTTTTCCTGGAGCCATCCTGCAGGATTAGCTAAAAACGACTGCCTTGCCGTTTTCTCTTCTCAGATAATTTCAAAACGCAAACCTATTTTTGAGAGCATTTATATTTGCATTTGACTTGGGGGAGATGTGACAGGAAATTGTGTGCTACATTGTAAATAAAAAAAGAAGGGAGAGCAGGGCAGGTGACAGGAAGAGTGTAATTCTTATCAAAACCTCATCAACGCTACATGGCAGTTTCTGCGGCAGAACTACATCAGGCATCTACATCACCTCATAATAAGAAAACCAGGCAAGACATGAAGGGCAGAACATCTTTTACTGATTTTATTTCGTATTGGAAGGTCTTGCCACGCTCTATCCTTGGGCTATGTTTCATAAAAAAATATGTCCAATTGAGAACATCCGAAGGAGCTAGTTAGTTGGCTAGATAGATATCTAGCTGCTCAGATATCTACACAGATATAACTAGCTAGCTAGTTATATCTAGATATCTGGATATTTAGCTTTTCTCTAAACTGTTGAGGCAACAGTTTGGAAAATATGGTCAATGCCACTAAAATCAAAATATAAGAGTAAACTAGATTTGGTAACGTTATTGCTTGATCATTCCTGTGTTACTTGCATTGTTTTAGCACAGATCTTGTGGCGGTCGTGCGCATGTGCTCACATTTACCAATGGGTGCTGTAAAAAGGTATTGTTGGTGTCAAAAGCATCTCATGACACCAACAAAAACCTATTTGGTGAATAAACTGTACACCTGGACAATTGTTTTATTTAATCTTGTTTTAGCACTAGTGGCCTTTTTTGCAGTTATCAGACAGGAAATGGGCAGAGAGAAGGGGCAGCGTGGGAGGGCGTGGGGGGGATATCCCAAGCTCAAGAATTGAACCTCAAACTGAGAAAAGCTCTTCACACCATGACCAGAATAAACACTGAAACCCACAGTTGAGATTGAAATAGTCAAGAAAGACAAAAGGTAATCCATTATTTATAATGTGTAATGAGGGATGCTGTAGGGCTGGAGAAGGGCTCCATTTTTAGGTCAGTGAAAACTACTCTTGAAAAGCACCACTCATCTCTGAAGAGAGAGGTACACTGGAATTCCATTTCTTTACAGCTAGGGTTGTTGTGGCTTTACAAGTACCTGCCTAGTCCATTACCCCAGCCGCTCTGTTTATAGCAGAGAAAGAAACTAAGAGAGCATCTTATTGGCATCGTAAAATACCATGGCTGCCACATCGATCCAGTTTTATCCACTGGCTGAATGACCGGGACACCGGCAACTACCATCAATCAGAAATGAGAGGGTTTAGTGAACGTGTCACTGCTCTAGAAAAGGAGCTCTTTGTCTCTGCTTACCATTTTATCAGACTGAAGCTTTTGGCAGCAGGAGACTTTTTCCATAATCATTCATTTATTGTCTGAAGGTTAATTGATAATATATGCTCCTTTTCTGAAGTTCCTTTCCACACACACACACACACACACACACACACACGCCCCCACACACACACATAGTATGTCTTTCTATTGTCACAAGGAGTTTGCCTTGGCTTCTATATTCATTTTTCACTTATTTTTAAAACCTAACCTAAACTCAATTCACACCATAATCCTTAACCAGCACTTCTTCTCATGGGGCCCAGGTCACTTTAGTTGGGAAAATGGTCCTTACATTATCTCAAATACAAGGTCACACACACTTTTCTATCTTTACAAGAACTTTTCATTGACTTCCATTCATTTTTCATTCACTTCCCTAGTCTAACCCGAACTAAATTCACTCCTTAGTCTTAAGCCTAATCCCTAGAGGCACCCGGTACTTCATATTTTGGTACTGATCCGATACCAAGTAAATACAAGGCCAATGTCATCAGTGCCAATATGATATCGATACTTTTAAATTGAGTTTGACGCATCATACTTCTGATGTTTAGGTGTTTTCTTGGAGGTGAGGGGGTTCCCCTGAATTAACTTGTTAAAACCTAAAACAGAATTTGGACAAAATTTATATGCTTTATAAACTACAAAATAATTTAAGAACATATTAACATGACAAATAGAAACAATAGAAAAACAAAGTAGATCCATGTGCATTTTTTCCTAAATAAACAGAATACAAAAATATATTACTTCAGAGCAAATCAAAACAAAATTGCTTTTGAAGTAGAGTGAGATGAAATTTCAAGAGGGAATGTGAAACTAAAGTATCAACCTTACCACAATACTGATACTGATACCGATATCAACTTGTATTGATATTATCTGTATTTTGGATTGATCCACCCACCTCTACCAAAAACAGCCCTTCCAGGCTTTGTGTAGAATTTGTTGGAAAAAAGGGGGGTTATAAGGTAAGCTAAAACACACTTACACACACACTATCATTGCATTGCAAAGTCTTTCATTCATTTCTGTAGTATAGAGAATAGATTAGAAATATCTATCGTCAACCAGTAGGAAAATTCAAGTACCAGCAGCAAGTTTGTGGAAGCATGCATATTGACACAAAGGTGAAATATAAGAATAGCAGATTGTATAGTAAGGAAAAGGGAATGCTAATTTCTTAACCCCAAAAACAAAAACACACCACATTAGATCACACTTTTGTCCTAATTGGTGGTCACAGTCTTTAAAAGCTTGGTAAATATTAAGGAGAAGGTCTTAAAGAGTCAGCAAAACACTCCAGTGTTTATTTTTCCATGTCTGTCTTCATGATTCAAAATTGCTTTTTAATATTTAATGGCTGAAGTGACTAATAGCCTTCTTTTTTTTTTTTGCTTTGTACTGTATCACTGCTACATTAATGCTCCTACTCAGGTCCCAGACATGTTGTTAGGATCCTGAAATATTAGGGGCTCAATCTTGTCAGGAAATAGATTAATTTTAATAGTATATTTTATTCAGAACATAAGTAGTGTTCGATATTTAGAGGGTTTTTGAATAAATCCATCCATCCATCCATTTTCTGTTCACCCTTGTCCCTTAATGGGGTCGGGAGGGTTGCTGGTGCCCATCTCCAGCTACGTTCCGGGTGAGAGGCGGGGTACACCCTGGACAGGTCACCAGTCTGTCGCAGGGCGGTTTTTGAATAAATGTGAACTGAAATAAAAATTGCAAGGGATTTCTTAACTTGGTTACAATATAGACAACTAAGATACACCACGTTCACAAATCACCCCACAGATAGTAAATAACTGCATGAAAGCATGAAATGTTTTTTTTTTAAAGTACATTCACTTAAATATATTTACACAAAATACACACAATTAATATAAAGCAATATAGAACTAAGAAAAATCGGTAATACTTTTAATTTTAATGCAAATTTGCATTAAAATTAAAAGTATTACCGATAAAAGTGCATTGAAACTGTAAACTTAGCATTATTTGGTACATAATTACATTTTTATGCAAAGTTGCATTAAAACCTATATTAAAAGTCAATTAAAAGAGTCAACTTTGCATTAAAGGTGCCATTAATGACCAGATTTACAAACCAGTTTTGATATTGGCCAAGAGCTAGATAAACTCCTTAACATTTTCAAGTTAGTCATTATATAGAAAGAGGGTTCTTGGGGGCGGGGGGGAACCGGAGCACCCGGAGAAAACCCCAATGACGGACGACCAGAAGACAACACACACAGTGTATTGAATTGGTAAATTCCTAAATCAGACCAATGCAATTTAGTTTTTTTCTGTTCAGAAGACTCTACTCAGATGCAAAGTGTACATGTTTTGTTTGTTTTTGAAACTCCTCAGTTTTTGCCAGAGCATGTGTTTCTGAATCTGGTTTGGTCTGCACGTCTTCTGATACATCACATCTCTGTTGCACTTCTTTCCTATCGCTCAACTCCATTTTATCTTCAGGGGACGCCACCTTTCCTGATATTGGTGGTAATAAAAGACAATTTGTTCTCCTCGCATGCATAGCTTCACTGATGCATTTGTGTGTATGACCTATCTGGAGAGCTTTAGCTTCAGAAGTCAACGATGAACGTGGCTGTTGTTGAGTTGGTGAATGGGATACCTTTTTCGTTATTGGCGGCAACACTTGAAGACTTTTTTCAGTTACATACAAATGTCCAAATCTGCATTTCTGTATTCTCGCCACCTCTAACGCCATGGCTGAACGAGTCGATTAAACAGGCTTCTGTTTAATCTGCAGGCGCTCTGCCTTTCCAGAAGATTTGGATGCTGATGACAATTGTGCTTCAACAGATCTTCTCCTCTCCTGAATAGATACTTTTCTTTTCTTGCGCTCTTGGAGCGCAGGTGTCTGTGCAGGACGCAACTCGTCATCGCTGTCTGAGAGCTGTAGCATTTTTAAAGGCGGTTCTTCAATACAAATCTTGTCGTGTACATGTCCTCTTGAGCATATGGATTTTTTATGCTTGGGCGGAGAAGCAGGCTGTGGCTTTTGTTCACTCTCAGAGATCTGAACCTTTTTTGGTTTAACTTTTGTTTCCCCCTCTCTTTTGCCCCTCTGTGTGGTTAAGCTCTCGGCTACCTTGGATGGGCCTTCGGGGGCCATTGGTGGTTTCAGGGGCTCCACCTTCTTTAAAGCTGATGGTAGAACTTTTGTTTCCTTCTCATCTGTACGTCTGCCTGTGGACATGTATAGTCTTGAGATGCCTAATGGCTTAGTTTGACCTGCAGGAATCTTGGGTGGGTCTGGTTTATGATGGGTTGGCATTAAGGGAACCTTTTTCATTATTGGTGGTAATGAAGGAATACGAGAGGTCTTTGTCGTTGATATAATCTGACTTTCGGCTTGTGTCGTTACAGGTTTAAAGGGTGGTAGGCCACACTGTAGGGCTGTATTCCTTTTTGAGATAGATTGTTTTTGTTGTTTCTTTTCTGCTCTATCCATAGTGTCGATTTTAGTGACCGACGTCTGTGGAGAAGGAGGGATGCCAAACGTTTTCAAACCACTAGTAGGATGTTTGTCAAGCTTCTCTCGATCTAGCTGCATAAATCGACTTTCAGGGAGTATAACTGTTGAAGGTTGCAGTTCCTCTGGACTCTTTGTTAGAGGTACAGCATCTGTTTCCTTCTCAGGCATTTGTTCTACTCTGTCTGCATTTCTCAGAACACTTTTTGCTGACCCAGTCTTACGTCTAAGGGACTCAGCAATTTCTGGCTGCTCAGGTGGTTGTGTGAACTTTACCATTTTTATTTTTGGTGGTGGTGGAGAGGGCATTTCAGGTTTTTGAATCTCCTCAATTATAGGTTATTCAGGTTCAAGAAAGTCAAATTGTTCCTGGATTGACGTAAGCATTTTTAATCTCTCTGATAATGACAAAATGACGTCTGGTTTTTCCATATCGTCACTTTTTGACTCCTTTTCATATGTACTCTCCCTTTTACTTTCTGACCAACTTAACTGAGGCCTTGTTTGGATCTGTGGTGGCAACGCTAGCAGTTTCTCTAGTAGTTTATCAAGATTTGTTTTCTTCACAGGCAGCTTTTCCACAAGGCTTTTACTTTCTGTTTGATCCGTTGGAGGCTCAGTCGGGGCCTTTTGTAATAATTTCACAGGCCAAGATGGCTTCACCTCTTCCTTTTCATCTGATAATTTTGGTGATTCTTCGCTTTCAGATAATTTGATGTATTCATTGCTTTTGTCAAAGCCAGCCAATGGAAAATCAGCTTCAAATGTTTCTAATGTTTCCATATATTCAGCCTCAGTACTTGCTATGATCTCTGAGATATCTATAGGTTGTTCAGTTTCAAGACTTTCAGGCTGCACCTGGACCTCATCCGTAGGCTGTTCAGCTTTTTTCTCCTCATCTTCACGTGGAGACTTTGCTGACGTTTATGGCTCTATAGGCACATTAAAAAGTCCAGACAGGTATCTTATTTTATAGTTACGGAAATCTTCATAGTACAAGTGCTTCAGCTTTTTCATGAAGAGTAATTCCTTCCTAACTTTAGCAAACTGAGCAATTGCAGCTTCAACTGAAATATCTATAGGAGAAGAATTTTCTGGCAATGGCCTTGTCAAACATTGCATGTACTTTGTCTCTTGAAGATAATGTATTAAAGTTAACAAAAACGGTTGTCTGTAGATTATGTAGTCAAACTCCATGCCATCTGTAATTTTTTCTTCTTCTTGTGGCATACTCTTTGGTCCAACTATCTCTAGGTCTTCTACCGCCAGAACTTGCTTTGGAACCATGTTCACCCATCTATCCTTTCCAAAGATGCCAACAAAGGTACCAGTGCTTGACCAGAGTTTCACATTGTAATCGACTTCTGCTGTAATTATTTTCTCGCAAGCAGGGTCACATGCAACACTTATCAACTCAGAAGTACCGGCTTTCCAAGAGGCTATCAGTGGAGTTGGTTGTGAATGGTATAGCCATCCATCAATTGTCTCATATTCCAAATTATCTTTTGTTTGAAGACCAAAATCCTCAATGTCATACAAACAAACTACTCCATAGCTATCACCCGTCAGTAACATTTTTTCGCTTTCAGAAAGTGACACACAATTAATCTTAGCACCATCTTGTATGGCTGCCTTGAACCTACTTATCAATCCTCCGTTAATTGTCGTTGACCATGCCGTAATGTAAAGATCTCCTATTGTCAGCAATGTGCCTGTTGTAGCACTAACTTCTCTGCTCTTCAGAGATTTTACTAATAGGACTCTTTTTTCTTCACCTTGCTTCAGAGTAGACTCGATCAACATATCATGTCGAAGCGTTAGCTGGCGAAGGTACAGTTCAACACTTCGTATTTTAGGGTTGTTTGTCGTGTTGATATAGTACAAAACGGTTAAAGTTTCTAAATCCCATGTGAGAACATTGCCATTGCTGGATGCTGTAATCAGTTTGTCGTCATGGTGATCCATCGAGGAAATATTGCTCAATAAAAAATGCTCAAACTCATTCATTAACTTTCCATTAGAATTCAGCTGTAAGATTTTTGAGGAACCCTTTGTGGAAATGTACATGTCATCGTTCATGAGGACAATGCTGGTCACGTCATCCGGTAAGGTTTCTTCTAGAATTTCCAGCTGTTCTCCATTGTTAAAGTTCCAATGTTTTATTAACCTGTCACAAGAAATTGTGATCAGTTTGCGGTTGACTTCATCGAATGACATGAATGTGTTTCCAGCAATCTTGTGTTTGCTTGGTGTAATGTCAAACTCCATAACAGCCTTTCCTGTCAAGATATCCCACACTGTCACAATGCCTTTCTGGCAAACAGAGATAACTTGCTTGTAAATCCCGTGATAGAGCATACTGCACAAAGGCATGCAGTGGGATTTCAAGGTCTCATGGAAAACATTGGTTCCCCTACCAAAACATTTTCCAATAACTGAGTTAGAAACATAAAACTCATTATTGTGTATGTTGTAGCATACACTGGTGATTGGGGCTGTATGTGTCAAGCCACTGGGAAAAATACGCTGCTTGAGGTTCCAGTTTCCATCAGTCCAAAAACATATCTGTTTGTCTACTGATATGGTGACAAACATTTTCTCTATGGTATTGTACACAATGTGGCTGACAGTTTCCTTATGTCCTAATAATTCACGTTCATATGATTTGGTTTTGTGAGGAAACCACACCCGTAGAACGCCAGACATTCCACCGGTCAAGAAATACCTGGACCAAGGAGAATATGCAACACACTTGTAGAATCTGTGGTTCCCAGGGCTTCTGTAGATCTGTGCGTTGACAGCAGGCTCACTTCTCTCTTGGTCAAACATGCACTCTACAACGGCCATGTATTTGGATGTCGCACCGCACATGGTAAAAGACTGCAAAGATGGAATGTATTGCACTTGAGTGCAAATGTCATCAAAAATAAAAATCTTCAGACTGTCAAAGTTTTCACAGGTGGAGGTGCACAGCAGAGATGAGACGGTCACAGTTGGGTAGTCTCGCAAAGAACTTCTTTGCAACTTCTTCTTGTTGAAAAGGCCATTATCGTGGATGTAATAGGAGACGTACACAAACAAAAAATCCTCTTGAGTCACCACACGCAAAAATACCCTTGTTCCCATTACAGTAGTAGTCCATGGCTGTAAACTCTTCCTCCAAGATGCAGAATTTGATTCTCGTTAAATCAGGAAACTGCTCACAATTATAGAATAAGATCTCTCGGTCAGACGTTGAGACAGCTAGCATTTTGAGATCACTGATGTACATCACATCTAAAACATGCATTTTGGGAGTATGGTGATAAGCAGGTGTTGTCGTCTCTCTTTCTTGAAGGGGAATACATTTTGATATCTTTAAATCATTTGACCAGTATTTCAGCGTGCCATTTGTTGTGACTGTA
>CAEGAE010100978.1:0-12011 GCA_903067095.1 Girardinus metallicus | reverse complement strand
TCCCCCCGTGTGGTTCTGGGACTTTTGCTCACCATTCTTGTGATCATTCTGACCCCACGGGCTGAGATCTTGCGTGGAGCCCCTGATCGAGGGAGATTAGCAGTGGTCTTATAGGTCTTCCATTTTCTGATTATCACTCCCACAGTAGATTTCTTCACACCAAGCTGCTTGCCTGTTGCAGATTCAGTCTTCCCAGCCTGGTGCAGCTCTATCATTCTGTTTCTGGTGTCCTTCGACAGCTCTTTGGTCTTCACCGTAGTAGAACTTGGAGTGTAACTGTTTAAGGTTGTGGGCAGGTGTCTTTTATACTGCTAACGAGTTCAAACAGGTGCCACTGATACAGGTAATGAGTGGAGGACAGAGGAGCCTCTTAAGTAAGAAGTTACAGGTCTGTGACAGCCAGAAATCTTGCTTGTTTGTCGGTGACCAAATACTTATTTTCCATCCTTATTTGCAAATAAATTCTTTAAAAATCAGACAATGTGATTTTCTGAATTTTTTTTTTTTATTTTGTCTCTCATAGTTGATGTCTACCTATGATGTCAATCATAGGCCTCTCTCATCTTTTTAAGTGGGAGAACTTGCACAATTGGTGACTGACTAAATACTTTTTCCCCACTGTATAAAGTAATTGTTCTCACTTTTATTTTAAGGTTCTCATCTTAAGGGCTCTAAATAGGCAGTCTACCAAATATTTATGTCAGCTCTCACCCAAGCACTCTTCTGCTCATAGTCTTCCATTCCAAACCCAGAATCCATTAGTAGAAATCTGAAAACTAAGAGGGACAGGTCCTTGCAGTCTGTGGCTTCTTAAGTATTGAACATTTTGCCCCTTCAACTTTGCTTTGATGATTTTGTCGACGTCTTTAAAAACCTAGTTGAAAAATTTACTTACAGCTACTTAACGAAATTTGTCAATTTTATATTCATGTACCAATAAGACATACGCATATTTTTCTGCAATCAGATTCCAAGTTAGGTCTGGTCTCAAGTGGATTATTACAAGGAAGCAAATAGACAGAAAATTCAGCTTTCCCTCAAATGATCTTAGAGTAATAGACAGGTGTACAGTAGGTATGTATTCCTGATGGAAAGTGTGCGTGTGTGCGCGTGTGTATCTGAGAAAACAGTACAGATGTAGTTACACACTGTTCTGTACATTGATTGATGGTTGCTGTTCACACAAGCCTACATTTCTGAGTGGATTGGAGTCACAGCACATCAGCAAACACAGAATGGAAGACTGTGGTACTCTACACTACAAAGAATAGCAAGACTCCATGCACCACACACACACCATACAGAAACTCAGTCAAGTCATACACCACACCCACAGATCCACCTCCCCACCTCCACTACTTGAAGATTTACCTGCCAGCTGCTGCCAGTCGCAGCGAAAGATGGGCTTTGTTGGTTTTGTGAAGCCCACCGACAAGACCCCCCTGGAGACTTCAGGTCTCCAGCAGCCCAAGCCTCAGCCTTATCCACTCTGCCGCACAGGCAATCTGTTTTCTATATTACCAGGCTGTATCACTGTACTATGCACTATAGAACAGCAATTGAGCAGGAAATTAAGTTAGGGGATCGGTATTTGGCGGAGGAGAACGAGCTGGTGTGGTCTACTCTCTCCACATACAAGGATCATTAAATATCACATGAGTTTTTTGATAAATTTCCTTTTCTCCTCTATCTGCTGTTCCCATCAACTCACTGCCCTCTTCCTGCTCTCAGTTTTTCTTGGTCGGCCTCCTTCTCTTTTCCTCTTCAATTTCCCTATCGTCATCTGGTCGTTTTTCTCTTGTCTTGCCGTATTTCTGGGCTGATAGAACCAAAACATCCTAATGGATGTTTAAACAGCTTGAGATGTGTCTGCCTGGGAACTACCTCCCTGTGACACAAGATCTCTGGAAAGGAATTGAAACCATTACAGGCTTTCTCCTTTTCGATCTTTTCTTTACCTTCCTCCCTGATTTGCTTTCCTCTATGTGGGTTTGTTTTGTAATTTCTTTTGTCCTTTTTCATCTTAATTGTTTGGGTTCATGCAAGCACAACTCATTATTAAATAAGAAATAGCAAGGGTGAATATCAGACTTTCTTCTACTTCTCCAGCTGTCACCTCCTCTTCCTTTTCCTTCTACATTGATTAACTGTTTCCATTAAATGACTAAGAGAACATGAATGCAACAAAGAGGGAAAATTGGCAGGGAGAACAAGATAGGTCAGGGTGATACAAGTGAAGCCTGGAACAGTCGACTTTTACAAGGGTGTACACGCAAACACATAAAACCACACATACCAGATCTGTACTCCTGTGTGAATCCCTAACTTATTAATCATAAACCTCATTACCAAACTAATAATTAACTTGCATTTCAGACTTTTAGGTTAATTTTGGGGATTTAAATGACCCAGATCTAGAATTAATAATGGGATGTCCTGTATATTCATAGAAAGAAACTGATATGTACAGCCTCGACAAGTTTTTATAACTAAAATATAATATGCAGAGCAAATGTTTCAGGCAATCTGATGGCTATATTAAAAGTTTTTATAACAGTGTAGAAAAGACAAAGCATACTTTAAAGTAATATTCCTTATGCTAGTAACACATTGAATTCAGTGCTGTATAAAACTAATAGTAGCAAAGTTTTTTCACATGTATTAACCTGGATGCTTTGCTATAGAGTAACACAAAGTATACATGGTTTTCAAATGTCTTACAAATACAAATGTGCATACCTAATTGCTAAAAAAAAAAAAAAAAGTTAAACTGTTTGTTTATAATACAGGAATGAGGCAAAGGGTCACCTTTACATTGGACATGCGAGAATGGCTCAAAGCCTAGACCTAATTACAGTTGTTAAACTAGGACTTGAAATTTGCTGTTCACAGATGTTTCCATCTGACTGATCTTGGGTCGTTTTGGTAAACTGACTGGGGGAAGACTTCTAGCTGTTCTTGCAGCAAAACATAGTTCTATGAAGTATTGATTTGTTTTTCCATGACAAAATGTGCCAAAGTTCACGTCTGTAAAAGTACAGGTACTTTTACAAAGCTGTATAGTAAAATGTGACCGATGACTGGTTTCCTCTTTTTTGGGTTACTCACACCAAAACCGAAGCTGAATGATGACGATGACTTTCTTCCAGAAAGCCAGCAGTTTACACAAATGATTCAAAAGGACAACAAGCTCTCATGTTCTGCAATCTGAGGTAAATAAGGAGTGTTGACAGCTAAATTAACAAGAACTACAAGCACCATTAAACTGGCCCCTGCTTTTTTTTTCCTCCATTTTTAAAATAATCAAATACACCAATGAATGCACCGTGGACAGAGAATCAAACTCATCAATATCTATAAATAACTGGATGAAAAGAAGAATATTACTTACTCAGAGTGTAAATTTACAGCAGCACTGGTTACATAGAACACACACGGCACAAAAGCCCAGTGCATTGGTCAGGTTATAGTAAGACAGTCAGAGAGATAAGGCACCAAACAAGTCTAAATCCCCACTGAAGCTGAGGTGATGGACAGACAGGCTACCATTAACAATGCTGTGGCTTGTGAGAGCAGCAGATGATGGAAAGATACCCTGGCATTTGCCGTGTTAAGAAGTGGCCCTTAAAGATTTCACACTTCCAATTTCTTTGAATTATCTGCCATCTCCAGCTTGTCACTCAGCCTGACAATATGTGATTCTTGCCCACTGAAGTACCATGGCTGAGTATTGACAAAGCAATCCACAATGATACAGCGTGGTCCGATAAAACATTAGTCAAACTACATCAGTGTATCTACAATCACTGCCCACAGACGTGACTGGAGGCTGGAGCCAGCTTTTCCATGAAATGGGAGGAAACAACACCGCTATTTCAAAAGCAAAATATTTTATTTATAAGAAAAAAATGGAATCACACAAGAGACTGTGTCAATTCCTGTGCATGGACAGACTTTAAGGGTTAGACACTAGCAGTTAAAGTTGTACCTTTAAAAAGTGGTTCTGTTGGAGTCATCATTTAGTGTAAATTAGTTGGGTCAGATGGCAAAAGCTAAATGATGGTACATGAGTGATTTCTAAAACTTTAATTACATATTGGCTTGGTGTGGTTCTTGTGTGTCTGATAAATCCATATCTATTTACACGGAAAAAATGATTATAGGAGGTGGTGTGTTACCTAATATCTTCCTACATGAAACATGACTGTGAAAGAAACATGGAAAGCATTCCACTCAAAGTAGCTAAGTAACACAAAAATAAATCAGAGTCAAGTTAATAAAATAATATTCCTGTAACAGACTATAACATTTCTACTTTTTACAACACTACGCCCATATTTTTATCAGTTCCTGGAAAAGCTATCACTTTGCATTCAGTGTGTGTTCCACACAGGAATTTCTTAGGTGAGACACAACCTCCTACCTATTTTTACCATCAGCTTTTGTGAAAATAACATTCAAATGTAGAAGTCCTAATTCTTCAAAAGTTTATGACATTTTTGAAATTCAAAATAGTAAAAGTCCACTGTAGAGTCGTCCCTGCTATGACTAGCTATTGGTTTGTTTTGCCATGAGTTTATGGGACACTAAATATTATGATAGACATTTTGAACAATTCTTTTAAGTCTCAGGTTTATTTGTTTTAAAAGCCAAAATTACAGAGCATAAATGAATGGATTAACAGCTCTGTTTTAACAAGTAAAAAAGAGTTTTAGCAGATGGTCTTTCAACATTCAAGAGAAATAAAATTCATGGTTCACCATTCCACACTCAGATCTTCAACATAAGCAAAGCTACTCCTATTTCATGTTTGTTTCTCTTTTTAAACATACGCTAAGTTTAAAACCAAAAAGCTTCAAGTGTCACTAAACCAGATACTGATTAAAGCGTGCATGTCTTTGCATAACATCGTATATCTGTGTTGTCTTGTGGTGTGGTGCGTATTGACATTTTCTCAATCTCCTCTCACAGTTTGCTCCAATGTGCTTCACAGAGCGGAAAACATTTGTTCAGGTCCACTTACGGAGCAGTGACAACCGCCAAATGTTGTTACGAGACAGAACAGACTCCTTATCAGATCTTTGGCTTGATTCTTTTTCTTGCTGCAGCAGACAGGCCATGATAGAAATATCATAACATCACCATTACCCTCAGTGTTCAGAGAACAGTGCACAGTTGGTGCTTTCCATGAATTATTAAAAGCAGACAGATTACGCTGCAAGGCTGCGGCACACTACAGATGCTGCTGAGCAATACAATACAAGGAATGTGGGTATGTGTGTGGGTTTGTGTTTTTCCTCCTATTTTAGAGGAAGAGGTTTTATAAGAATCTTACATTTTAGTGAGGGGATGGGAGACACAATTAGTTTAAAAGTATCAAGCTGGCTTTCGACATGAATAGAGGTCATTTTACCAGCAGGCACGTGAACACATGTCCATTTATGTGCGTCAGAGGATGATGGGGGTGAAGGGCATGGTGTCAGGGCTTGTCTGACATGTGGCCTGGTGGGTTGGCTGGCTGGCTGACTGGATGGTTCGTTTGCCGAGTCGATGACTGCTTGGGTGCAGCCCAGCTCCAACCTGGCAACTCTCTCCTCCTCTCCCTCTCCCTCTCCCTCTCAGTGTCTCTTTCTTTCCCTGGAGTGACGGGCTGAGACATTAAGACAGGCGTTTTAATTAACTGTGCCACTCTTCCACCTGCTGCCCTCAATATGTTCTGGCCCTGGCAAGCTGTCTCTCAAACCACTGACTCTCTTGCTCTCTTTTTGTTCTATATACCCCCTCTCTGTATCATTTTCCACTCATTCACTTCTTTATCTCACTTGCTTTCCAATTTGGAAATCTGACCCTTCATCACTTCCACTTTCGCTCCCTAACCTCTTTCCCCCCCCTCTATCCGCTGTGTATCCTTCCACAGTTTGACCCTAATAAATGAATACTCATAGGAATAGATAAGGTAATTCCATCAGGCTTAAATGACAGAATTAGCCAATTTTTCTTTTTGAACCCGGGAGGGGATCCACTCCTGTGTGTCCTGTTTCACTCGTTCCCTACCTTGCACTCATGCATATCTGCCAATTTGGTGCACACAAACTCCCACGCTCTTCAAATCTATCTTGTAATTCAGTTCTGCCCAGCACTCGTCGGGCTGTTCATTAAAGCCTGATTGGAGATGGATATTTCTGTTCCCTCATGACGGAATGAAACCAGGGATCAAACTGAGGACATTACAGGATTTAGAGGAACCGCGGCACACAGGAGAGAGCAGCTTGTCTCTGTAAACTTAGACATGTCTGCTAATAAATATTTGCACTAATTTGTATAAATGTGTGGCCGGAGCATTAAGAATCTCATTTAGCACTGCAACTCCTACAGTTTAATCATTTAGATCATAAATTGAGAATTAATTTAAACAGGACAGAGCAACTAATGATGGACTTTTAGCACTCTACTTAATTTGTATTACTCCTTTAATAGGGTTAATAATAGACGGCATTAGCGTTGCAAGAAAACGATCCCACAAAGTGTTGTATTAAAAGGATTAATGTTCTCCTTTTAGAATTAAAACCAGGCGTATGAGACACAGCTAAAACTAACAAATGGCCCGGTTCCGGCTCCGTGATGGGGCCTCAAGTCACAGGCACAGTACAGTAAGAAGACAGCAACCCAGCACAATATATCAACCCTGCAGACGGGGAGCATTCATCTGCCGCGTGAAGGAGGAGTGACTTTGAAGTTCTCTGCGGTGAGGTGAAAGAGCAGCCCTGGCCTCAACCTTCGTGTTTATGTAGCCGTTTTAGCCTTGGGAGAGCTCTTAATGAATGATGTGGATGGATGGAAACCACAGATAAAAGAACACGCTCACACATCTGTCTGAAGGCCAAAATACACAGCAAGGATTTAAACGTACTTTGTGATGGGGCCATGTAGGGTGTGTGTGCCGTTAGTGGAGGCATGAACTAAATGCTGTGTCAATTAAAAAAAATTTTCATTATTTCCAAGTTATTACATTAACGTGGAAAATCCCAGCTAGTGAAGGTATTGTTCAGGATTTTTTAAAGTGAAGTTCTTCTAAATTCTGGAATGTCTCTAAATATACAGGAAGAAGCTGACTTGGTAAGCCTGGGGTGACTACTGTTAACTACAAATGCACAGACATGATCTGGTGCACTGGTCTTTCAGTCAATCCTCTCTGACAGCAGAGCAAAAGAGAACAGTGGCTGATTTTTAGACCTCAGTTTCCCTTGAAACTCTAAAATCATCATCATGTTTGCATTAGGCAGACGTTTTGCATAAAATTCAACGATTGTTTAGACTGAGAAGAGAAGTAGAAGACAGTGCACCACCAATTGTCTTCCAGTGGGAAACACATACTGAAAACAGAATATGTAACGTGTTTCCAGTCAGAGCAAACACCTGAAAAGTAAGGCGCTGTAAAATCTGACAAAGTTATTATCACCTTCAACTACTATGACATATATCTTTTTTACTTTGTAGACTGCATTACTTTTATATCAGACGGTTACTCTAAACAAACGCACTAGATGTTCTGTACTCAGATCACACCGAGCGGAGGCTCACTGGTGGTTCGCCACCAACCTGCATTTTTCATTTTGTGTGTAAACAAAGATCCACTGCAAACCTGAAAATGGTCTGGATGAACAGTGTTTGCATAAACCAATATAATGTTTCTGAGATTGGAGTAGTTGTAAGGTGGTAGAAGTCCCATTTAGATTCGGACTCCTCCCGCACTAGGCACTAGCTTTAGCCCTTAGAATCCACTAAACTGCAATGATACTAAATGAAGAGGGAGTTATGTATTGCAGCAACTTCACATAACCTTTTAATAGAAGTTCACATTGAAAATCCACAACTATCCATTTAAAATATGCTGATTACTACAAGCAAGTGAAGAAGTGTCACCTTTGTTGTGCTCAAATAATGCTGTCCCTTTCGAATTATTAGTTATTGTCATATTGTAAGTTCCACTGTTTTAAACTATCATCTTACAAAAGCAGAAAATTAACATTTACAGTTCCAATTTTAATTTACATCTGAATATTTAAATTTAAAGGCATAACAGTGTTTCTATTTGATATGACAGGTTTTAAACAATATGAAGTTCGCTCCTTTAATTACAAAGCACTAAAAGGACTTGATGCCCTGCAGCCTCTCTTCACTCTCATCCCTCTTGCAGCACATCTACAGGAGCATGTTGTCCTTGTTGTGCTGCTGCTTCTTGCACGAGGGCCTCTGGAGATAAATTATGAATGCAATGCAAAAGCTGTAAAATTTGTTGTATCTTCTATTATCTTCATGTTAAAGGCCACAAAAGCTCTTCAGTGAAGTCAGCCATTAAGAAATGACAGGTATTGCTATCAGGCTTCTTTATAGGCTATTACCTGCGATGACAGCAGCTGCTGCTGCACCACTGTACGGCCTATCACATTATTTGCAGCTAAAGTCAGCTACTGTGTCATTTTGCCTCATTTTCTTGACAGTGCTATCATAAATCCATTGGGCTGCAGGGGAAACTGTCGACTACCTCGATTATCTTCATAGCCTGAATGAATTCTGAAATGTATGTAACAGGCAATGACTGTTATGGATCAGGAGGCAGGGCCATTCTCATGCTCTCTCTTTTCCCTCTCTCTCTGTCTCTCCTTTCTTGTATCTTTCTCAGGTGATGTGCTGATCGGGTGCTCGAGGGCTGTGATATGAACATAAAACTGAGCAGGAGGAGGTGAACTTTGAAGCACACAGTGACAATTCATGGTCACTGACGTCACCTCCAGTTCTTGAAGTTATTCCCCCAACTGATTTCACTAAATTCACATTTCAGTGAATTTGAACATAATTCAAGAATCTATTTTTGGAATTTCATCAAAGAATTACAAGTATATATTGTACAGATTTAATACACAGAGTGATATATTTTAATTTCTGTGTTGACAATTATGGCTTACAGATAATAAAAACTCAACATTCACAACTTTTTTTGATTATGTCCAAGCATACTGAAAGTTAATGGAAAGTCCTTTTGTCAGTTTCTTTCTTTGGCTAAGGACAACAGGCATATAATTTCCCTCCGTGGTTCAAAGTCCTCTTTTCAGATGGTAGCAAATTCTGCATTGTAAGTCTCAATGAGAAGTGGAGTGGGATAAAATCCAATTCTTTTAAGCTCCTTTTAGAGATGACAAACTCCAGATCCAACAGTCTAGACAAGCTGAAGGCCAATGTCGAATTAACCTGCCCTACCATACTTTTCAATACACTACCCTTCTGTATTAAAAAATAATTTCCTATATTCTAAATAAATCAGAAACTAAATTTTGGGTTTTTGTTAGCTCTAAGCCATAATCAATGTTTAAAGAAATAAACACATGATATACACCACTCTGTTAGCAATTAATCCAAATTATACCCATATAATTTCATTTTTAAATCAAATATCTAAAATCTATAAACCTTTTCATGATACTGTTTGTGTAAAGTAAACAAAATGTAGCTGGATTGTGTATTCCACCAAACTTCTTATGACATAAAATACAGTATTAAAGGAAAACTACTGTTAATTATACTGCATAATTGTTTCATTGCAGGATTTATTTCACATTGCTTTCCAGTACCTGTCAGTACTTGACTGTGGTTTGATCCACACATGACCTTTGCCTTGTGATTCAATCGCTTCACAAAACAAGAGACTGCCACGTTTTTATTAGAACCACAGCCAATTTGTTCGTAATTATTATGCCTACAGGGAAGAGAGCATAAACATATAATTAAAAACATAATTAATAACCTGCGGGCATCATCTTCCCACTCTTGTTGCATCTTAAACACTATGTGACACCAATTTAAAGCTTGCACACAGAGAGCACATTTCCCTTTGTATAGGGTAAAAAAAACGGTAGAGTATAATGAAATTGGATTGAAGTATTAATCTATACCGTGATCAGGTTCCACATGGGACCGAAACGCATGTTTCCTCCTATTTTTGGGAATCCTCTGCACAACAATAACGAGACAAGGCCCCATCAGAAGTGAAACACCTCACTGACTAATTAGACTCTCAGGCTGCAGTTCTGGCAAAATAAGAAGAGAAAAGTGCTTGAAGAGAGACTTGCTCTCCCGCAATTTGCATCTGCCACTTTTTACTGCATCTGTTCCAAGTGCCATTCAACGTTCCCGTTCTCCTTTTGTCAGGGAGTGTTGGGGCCCAACTATTTAAGCTCACCTCCTACCTACCCGGAGCTTTGTTTCAGCTCCTCTGCAGACCAGTAATGAGCCAACCGTCACAAAACTGCAAGGAAATTAATGACTCATTAAGAACGGGGGCCCGGGCCGCTCCAGCGGCCGCACCTCCTCCTCCTCTCCTCCCACCCCCGTCGCCCCCCCCACCAAAATGCCTACATGTAATCCTCTCTCACTCTCACCCCCTTTCTCTCACTTACCCTCATCCCGTCAGCCCATACAGAAAGACCTCAACACCTCCCTATCAATTAGAGCCTATTACAGGGCTCCCATGCTAGCCGGGCAAAGAAAGAGGGCCTTCACAGCTCAAGAGTGTGTGCAGCAGAGATTGCGAGAGCTGAATGAGGAGCCTTAAGGTGCTCCTTTCACACCCTTGCCCTTATCCATTATGCCAGTGTGTAAAGCCTCACAGGAGAAATGTGCGGCCCCAAAGAGACAAGAGGATGAAAATAAGTCAAGGGAGGGATCTGTGGTCACACCTTTTCCCTTTTCCTCCTTCTTTAGTGTCAAATTATATCATAACTAGTCCCTAAGCTGAGCAACATGGTCACTGTGCACCTCGTTTACATGGGGTGGCAGGGGAACAAGATGTCAAGCTCTAAATGTCATGTATTGTTGTAAATGATGTGGTCTGAATTAACAAGGAGACAAGGGCCGACATAACCAAACAGTATGTGATTTATTGTACTGTAAGAGGAATGCAAAATAACTACTTTCACAAAAAAAGTAAAAAATGTTGTTTGTATTTGTGTTGAACTCCTTTTAGTCTACTACCCTTAAATAAAACTTGGCCACCCTTCAGAAGTAATGTAACTAATAATCAAATCTCAGCAGTTAATAATCTTACATTGCCTATAAACATTCAGGCCATTATGGATTTCTTATAGTCTAACTGCATGTTACCCTTTATTTCATTCCTGGTGGTACAACCCCCTTATTTGCAGGTTTGTTGCTCTTTGTTCATAGGGCTGAAAAATGCTGCGCTACATTGCCACAATTTTAGAATATCTTCTCTCTCTCTCTTTTTTCTGATATCAGCTTTTCATTCAAGCATTCCATGTTCATTGGCTTTTTGAAGCTATACAGCACATTTCATGGCAATCCCGCCGAGAGTGAATGGGTGAGATCACATGGGTTTGAGGTGGTTTAGAATAGCAAATCCTGCTGAAAGTGTCATTTCCAGTTGGAGGCATCAATTTAGTGTGTGAAACAGAGGGACCCAGGAGACCCTGATAGCCTTAGAGATTCCTTACAAGAGCAAAAGGGTCTGGGGGATCGGCTCACGTTCACGTTGGATAAAACGGAGAATTCCGTAAAGTGCTTCAAATTCATGGAGGAAAGCATAAAAGGAGCAGGAAAGGAGGAACGTAAAGTCGAGTGCACATACAACTTAAAGGAATAGGACCCCTAACATATCATTTAAGCTGTAGGGTGAGCCTTTGTATTATGTGAAGTTATTAAATCATGAGATTTATCTTGCTGAGATGACAAAATAGAAAGAAAAGCATTTTGTTTACTTTTTTATATTCACAGTGTCTTGCAAAAATATCTGTGCTCTTAAACTTTTTCATGCAAACTTTAATGTATCCTATTGAGATTTCATTTGATAGACCTTCTACTTCATAATTATAAACCACTTTATGTTTGTTTATCACATCAAATCACAATGAAATATACTGCTGCTTTTGGCTGTGCTGTGTGTGGGCAGGAATTCTCCCAGCAGGGAAGTTTAAACAGACACATGACATTACACTTGG
>CAEGAE010100976.1:0-18917 GCA_903067095.1 Girardinus metallicus | reverse complement strand
TATATATATATATATATATATATATGCCAAGCACAGTTGGAATGCAAGTAAACACAAATATTCTTGACTACCACCCAAGTATAGTATTCTGTGATTAAGATATCTTCTGTGATTCGATAGGAAGTGCAGTGATAACCTCACTGTGTCACTCTTCAGGTTAAAACAGAAGAGAATGATGTTCCTCCCATGAAGAGAGTGATATAGCGAGAAAGCCCACTTCGCAAGCTCAGCAATCTGAGCAGCATGTAAGCAAGTGAGAAATTCATTGCAGAGGGAAGGATGTAGCAAGATCAGTAAGAGTAATTTAAACCACTTACAGAGCCTCAACAGAAGCTTTTTCATCCTGTTTGTCTCCGAGAGCACGGAGAGGCATCAGCAAAGAAGTAGTGTGGCGTAAATGTCTGGATATTCAGAAATACCTCGACCTTTGACCCTTTCTGAACAGAATTCACTCTGAGCTGGAGGATAAAGTGCTGAACGCCCTCTCTGAATCTGAATCCTTCTATTGTTCCCATGCCAGCTCTAACATGGCTCAGCTTAAAGAGGAGACGAATGAATGGTATCATCTTCCAAGTCGACGCATCTAATCAAATGTCTTAGCAGCTGAAAGAATGTCCTTCAGAACTGAAAAAGTAAGACGGCAAACAGAACAAGAACTTTGTCCTTTATGTCTCTATGAACTGAGACAGAAAGCATCTCTACGTTTAACACTGCGCCGCCTAGCAAAGCCTATGCAAAAATGTCAAACCAGAGCGATCATTATGTTATTGACTAAAGTGATATTCTTTTTTTTTTATCCAGAACAACAGTTTTTGAAAATGACTTCACTTGATTTCGTCCCCGTTTCAGTCTGTAGCTCTGTGTGGAAAATACAGCGCTAATGAAAAAAAAACAACTATGTTCCTGACCAGAGGGATGGGTTGATCAATGAGAGCAATAAATTCAGTTATCTGGTCTGTAATCCCTTTCGCCTGGCTGTTATCCCCGAGAGACGTACCTCCATTCTTCACTGTTTCCGCTCACTCTCCGGATCTGCTGGGTGAACTTGTTCTCTTCAGCCAAGTGTGTAAAGTTTAAAGGCTTCACAAAATTGGGGGGCATTTAACGTATCTCTTCAAAACAGAAAAGATCTCTACTTGAAAACTGAATGATTTGGTGCGTTTTACCCCCAGAGTTTAGGCATTTCTGCGAGCTTACAGCTCCCACATAAGAGCGATATGTTGATGCTTAGAGAATAGTTTCCTCTATAAACTCACCAATTTCATTTATAACATAGTGGAAGTCTGGTGAACATCAACTTGTCTTGGATTCAGAAAAACATTATTTTTTTTTTGTTAACTCCTGGATGAGGAAAAACAGTTAAATCTATTTTTCAATCTTTTGGTTTCACTGATCATCATGTAGATTTGTATTTCTCTCCCTCACAGGTAGGTGCAATTGGGCCTTGAAGAGTAAGACAGATGCAAATCAATAAATGATCAACAAATGTCACCATATATTTTTTTTCTAATCTGCTGAATACACAGTAGAATATTAAATATGCTGTATGTTGACGACATTCCAATGAATCTGACAGTAAATTTGTAAATCTTAATGTTAACTTATTCTATGGAATGTCAAAGGTGGAACTCAGCAGTGCAGCACTCAATTTATGGTGATAAATAAAAGAACTGGCTACGAAAGACATATGTTCCCCTCCCTGTGCATAAAGCAGAGTTTCTGCAGGTTTCACTGACTCAGTGATAATAATAGTGATGCGTAAGAGCTGTATAACGACAGAAATGTACAAAAAAAATTGGAAATAAATAAATCATATGGGTTAGCAACAGGAATAAGCCAGCCAACTGCTGAAAAATTAGCAGTAACTCACGATGAACTTAAAAAATGCTAGCTAGCTAGCTTTAGCAATTATTAGCAGCAAGCTAAACAGGGCTAGAGGTAGCCGCAACCACACCTCAAGTCACAGAACGCAGTGAAGATATCTGCGAGCAACTCAAAGTTTTTGGGGATTTATTTCCCATGAGAAAAAACATAAATAACATTTATTGCAATGGATTTAGGACATTTTAAGAAATTCATTTTAGATACATGAATTTAAGAAGTGTAAAACAAAGCTAAAATACTTTTAAATCATTGGAAACACGAGAAACCATTTTAGATACGCCCTCAACCAAAACAACATCAAGGAAACAAAGTCAACAATCCCACGCTAACAAGGAAAAGGCAAAGCTAATTATAAAGTTTTTTTTCCAACTTTTCCTGTGAAACATTTGCGACCATTGATAGTCATTTAGCGCTGAGCCTTCACCACGAGACCAAACAAAGCATCTGAGTCACTAAGAGCAGGGAGGACAGCGCTAACATATGGCGCATAGCATCGGGGGTAACACAGCTTTTACCGTGGAATCTGAGGTCTGCCTAACATTTTCTGATGTTTGACAGGTAGCATGCTGTGTGCTGCAAAAGCCAGCAGTGAATGGGGAAAACCTAACAGAAATTCAGAGGAATGCTAAGCTACCAAGTAGGATTAAGTATAGTTACTTATTGGTTGAGAGATCCTGCTTACTTGTGAACAAGTTCAGCTGTTTGTTCAGACGTCCACAAGTATTTGCTGGAGGAGGATTCAACTAATTTGCGGATTTTCTGTTATTTGAGGAAAATCCGTCTATTCGCAGATTAGAAAGAAAATATTCAGAAGAAAATGCAGTTGTGGAAAATGCAGTACTGTAATGCAGAAGCATAGAAATCATACTGGAATATTGTTTTCGACACCCCACGGCTTTGTGACAAATATCCTCTTGGTCTTTCAGAAGCTGTTTGAAACAGACATGTTTTGATGTGAGAAAAAAAATAGTTTAAATAGACATTACTTGAGTAAACAACATTACTCAAAATGGTTATTTTGAGTACTTTTATGGAGTACTCAAAATATGGTAATTGCTGCGCAATTACCATAGCAACTGTTACCAAAGCCTCTCCCCATGTAACTCATGCTCAGAACCAATCTTTGGCTCAGTGCATCACCAAAGTGGAGTTTGATGTGATGGGGTGTAAAATTAGTTGCTTCTTTTCCCATCTGAACCCAAAAAAAAAACAAAAAAACATTTGAATATAAACCAGCTGCTTCATCTTAAAGAACTTAGGACAAGTAGAACAAAAAAACAATTTTTGAAGCGAAGAAGCTTCTCAAGAACTACAACAAAAAACCTCAAAAAGTCCTTCAGCTTAGTGGCAGTCTCCTCAAACTGTCTCTGTGTTGCACTTAACATTTGTTCGCCACGGAGCAGCACCAAACAATTAAACTACTCTGATAATTAAATATCTATTGAAGCTGTGACCATAGATTCTCCAGTGTTCTGAGCTTTGAAATGCATCCTACAGCAGCATTACACAGGCATGAAAAGACACAGCATAGGCTTCCCTCAATGGAAGAAAACTGCTTTCATCATGCTGCGATCAAAGTGTTCATTGTATATTTAATTGACCTCCCCTCCCATAAAACACTGGATAAGGTTAATATCAACAAAAAGCAACGTTTAGCTTAAAAAGATTATGAGATCATCAAAAATGTTAGGGTTTCGATACGATCCTGCTTTTGTAAAAGAAAGCTTGAAGAAGCAGATAGTAGATAACTGAGCGATTTTTAAAAAAAAAAAAAATTTTCCCAGCTGTGATTTCTCACCCACCGTCGCCTCCCCCTCTCCCCCTCGCTCACACACCAACACCGACATACGAGAACACACTCGCACTTCTTCGCGCTGTGCTACGTGTTGATTGGCTGCTGGTGACATCATCAGACACTGCACAAAAACAGGCCCCCTTGGAAGGTATGACTTCACTGTTTGGACCTGGTGAGACGAGGAGGACGCCCGGGAGAGTAGAGGGCTAAAAGATGAGAGGTAGGGCACCCCCCTTCGCCCCCCACCCCCGCCTGCCCCTCCCTACTACCACCACAGCGTGACAAACATTAAGGTTTAGCTCATTTACAATCAAAGACTCGGGGGAGGACACAGTGAAACCACTGAGGTGCACCGACTCACAACACAGCGCCCAGAGTGTGTGTGTGCGTGTGTTTGCTGGTGACTGATGCCAGGAGGACTGCTCACTTATGCAAGGTAGACCAAGCTTCACAGAGGCTTGTAACATAAACTGAGCTCAGTGATGGGCGACGCGATAATGTCGGGTGAAAATGTTAGTTGTGGAAACTCTGGAGGCTTGGTTACATTTATGGATGGTGCCTAACTAGTAATATGCAATAATTAAAAATACATTAGATGATAACAAGGAGATAACACATGCCCTGCAGCTGCCAGATGTTTCATTAATATTGATGCAAATGCATAACTCCCTACCATCAAAGTACAAGAACGTTTGCTTTTGCATTACTCTGAGGACTGCAGCATTAGTACCGAGAATTTATGGAATATTTAGGCGGCCTAAATGAAATGACCGATACACCATGGCTGTTGAAAAGGCTTGTAAATACGGGATTTTGTCAACTTTAAAAGTGAAGAAGCCTACTTCATTAGTAGCTAAATTCCAAACTCCAAGACAGCTTAAAAAGTAAAATTAAAGTTTCACTAGTCTATAATTAAGAATCACATGACATTGCTTCTCTTTTAGTATCCGGATCTTGACTGATCAGTTTTGAATTAAAGCAGAAACAGATATATTGGCTTTTGATCAAGATTGGACAAATTTCTGCTTCGTCAGCCCTGATGGGAGAGCAGCCGGTTAAACACTCAAAAAGTCAATCTTTTCACTGATAAGTAAATACATGGTACAAAAAAATAGGTTTATAGATGACACACTTTAGTGGCCATGAGCCAAAGGCACCTCTGAATTTGATGCAACTCTGCACAGCTCATGTACACCTTTCACTCGAACTGCACCACAATGCGCATCACGAATAAAAGCCCCACTGCTCGTTCACTATTCACGCAAACTTTAAAAAGCGTGACTGCAACTCGGCCTTAAGAGCCGCTAGCTCTAACCGACAACTTTCTTCACTGTGGCAATTGCTACTGAGTGAAGAAGACACACCCGCGAATTCCCCATTCACAGGTGTGGATTCAGTGTTTTGTGACTGCTTTTCATCATTCTCTGTTTCTTTGTTCTCTATTTTAGGCTTAGCTGCCAGCTCTGGTTTCCCCACAAAGCGAAGTTTTAACTTGTTGTAGACGTCGCTGGCCTTCTCCATGACTGCAGCGCTGGCTTTATACCGCCGAATCTTTTTTAGTGTAGCAATAACTTCAGCATTTTTAATGGAGAATCTGGCTGGTGACAGGTACTGACTTACTTTTGAGTACTGGAGTACTCAAAAGTAAGTCAGACATACATCAGAAGTGCAAGTGTCCAAAACTTTTACAGGACAACTCAGTAGAACGAGGAACACTGAAAGGAGACAAAGAGCCGGTGCATGAACAGACACAGAGGCAGACGCAAGAATCCAGCAGAGAACAACGACACACAGGAGAATATACAAACACAAGGGTGATAAAAGCGGACGAGGAAGAGCTGGAGAAAAACTACAGAGAAAGAAGAGGGCTTATGTGAATGACCAAAATACAAGCTCAGACGAAAGTCAGCCCAGAGTCGAGACGATAAGGAATTAATCAGTATTTCTGCAGCATCTTGACGCATTCATGCCTCATCATGTCGTCAGGCTTTATTATTGGTCAACACCCCAAAACTAAAATGTATAAAGAGCTAGCTTGTAAAAAAAAAAAAAAAAAAGCGAAGCTAATGCTAATATCAGTCTGTTTTGGTACAACGTATTGATAACTGACTCATAACCTGCGGATAAAACACAGTAAAGGCTGCTTTCACGTTTTATCAACTTAGAACATTGCTCTGATTGATTTTACGATTTTAATGAAATCAATTACATGCTTTCCATCACCAGTCCATTTTAAATTTATCCAGGCTTTACTTGAACACTTGTTAACTCGAGTAAACATTCCATTCCCTGCAGATTTTATTTTAAATATTAACTTAAAATTGGGGGGTTTTTTCTCTCATTTTAAGTGAAAACAGACGTGATACCTAGAGGCACAAGTAATGAAAGCAGAAACACGTTTTATCGTATGCACTTTTGTTGAAACTTAAATTTCCTCAGGTCCAGTTGCTAGTTTTGGCCCGGCTCCTGGTTTATCCCTAGAAGTGTTTAACAGTGACAGCTCGGCCCACTCTGCAAAGTGCAAATAAGGCTGGAATTTAAATGACACGTTCACCCTCCGCAACAGCAATCATTCGTGACTACAGCAAGGTCAGCACATTATCATACCATTTATTATTCTTTCACCTGCTCTGAGTCTCCCTGTGTCTGATTTAAAAGTTAAACCTGTGTTATGGCACCAACAAAATGAGACCTTTGTAAAATTAATGGCGCCATTAATAATGTTGAGATCCAACCAGCAAAGATAGTGGGAGAATGAGCCGGGTTCTAATGGCTGTGCAGATGGCAGCTGTCTGAACCACATTCGAAATACGACAGTTTCAAATACCAGCGTCAAGTGTCCAAAACTGCACATTTGTACGCTAGATTTGATAACAATCAATGCTGATTAAGGTTTGTTTTGATCAGCATCGATTGTTTGTTGAATGTCATCCAACAAATTAATAGGAAAAAAGAGAAAACTCTAAAAGAATGGCCAGTCTGCTTTTCGATCCTGAATAGATAAGCTGCTACAAACAATAGATGGTGAACACAAGGCTCCGCTGTGAGCTCCAGAACCGAAACACCAGAACAGGCCATGAAGAGCTTTTTACAGCTTCATCAACATCAGACAGAACAACAATTAACGTAAATCAAATTGTTCTTCAAACCAACTCAGAAAGATAAAATATGCAGTGACTTGAAAGTTCAACATGTTGTCTGAGGGTTGCAGATTGTCATTTCTCAATCTGTAACCGTCAGATCCTCCAGCGTGGCTTGAACCCCTAACGCTACAACGGGCTGGGAGACTTGACCTAATTCCGAGTCTCTTGCTCTCATGCAAGAGTTGCTCATTACTTGGAATTCAAAGGGTATCTTTCCAGGGTGCGGTAGCATCTGATCCTCCTTCTGTACGAGGAGTGGGGCAGAGAGACATCGTGCTGCAGCAGGCAGAATATATTACTGTCAGACAAAGTGAAAAATTATTCAATTGTAGAAAAACAATATTTACTAGCTCAAATCTGCGTGAAAAGAAAGATTAGCCAGTTACCCCATAATGCAGCCATTAGCAAAATCTTAATTAATCAGCTTCTTCCTCATGACCTACTTCTGCTGGAGATGAAGCTAATCATCTGTGACCTGACATTCCTAAATCAAGACTCAGATTTTAGCATCACTGCTAAAATGCTGTTTGGAGACCATTTATTCAACTTTAGGAGCTGGGAGGTCCTTAAAATTGTGGTTCTGAAATTTTCCACACCACTCCATACATTTGGACCTCAGCTAGATGATCCAGCTGTTGAGGGGTCAAGATTAAAACAGCTGCAGATACTACAGAGGAGAGGAGAAGCTCTAAGGTTATGGTGAAGCACAATGACATTACCGCTGCGACTCCCTGACTGCCTTGTAAATACAGATTTGGTATTTACAAGAATACAGCCAGAGGTTAAGTGTACAGCCCAAGCCTTACCCAAACTCACCTGCAGCGAACCCCACCCTGCTCTGCTCCAATCAGTCACACATCCCAGATGATTTGCACTTGACTCACGCTACGGTAACAACAGGCAACGAAATGGAGCTGGAAGATGTCAAACAAAATAAACAGGAGACATTTTGCTGCTAACTTAAATGGTGGTCTAAAGACAAAAGCAGCAAAATCTTAAAATAATATGTTGGGTTTACTTGGGACTCAAGTCTATAATTAATGTTAATTAGTCGGGTCGGAGTAGACTCGGACACAATTCCTACAGGCTTAGGCCGGATCAGGCTGGATTTTTTAGGCCAGATCTAAACTCTAAATACAACTATGAGACAGTACAAGTCCTCTGTGTGTGTATGTGGAGGAGGTGGGGGAGTAGAGGGGTTTTATTAGAAGTAATGCAAAAGCCAGAACCCCCTTTAAGTCGGAAAAGGGAGCTAAAAATTAGGGTGCTGACAAGGAGACCTTACAATCTCAAAGAGTCCATCACCAAAGATACATCAACAAAATGCCAGCAGGAATACAGATAAACTTGAATAAACTTGTCATCAATCCCGGGAGAGGTTTTACGTGTTTTCCAGGCACATAGAGCCATTTTGTAGCAACATCAATTAACTGTTACCTTCAGTTCTTATGAAAATGTTGTAAATATCAAAAATAACATAACTGAATACAAGTGTTGCTCCAACGAAAGTGACGATTCTGTTAATCTGAATTGCTAAGAAGTCGCCTGCCAGTTATTAACTTTGCACAAAATGAAAGGAAATCTGATTCTTACACTGTTATTAATTATGCTTTTCGGTTCTTTATTACAAAAAAACTCATTTTAATTTTGTTTCAAAAAACTGTATTTTTCTTGGTATTGGTATGGTGTTTGAAATTTACGTGGTGGGCCGTCTCTGGTGCCGCCTCACCCAGGACCTTAATACGCTGTCACCATGGTAACATGACCTTTCTGCTCATGTTTTCTGAGAACTATCGCACTCTACGATAGATAATGAGGAATTCTTGATCTGCCCCTGAAGACTTCATACTGGACTGACTGCATGACAATGAGGGGAAAAAAGGCAGAATAAGGATTTCCTTTGCAAGGCCTTGATGAAGAATGCTTTAGTTACTATAGATGAGCACGACGGAGGGCCAAAACGGCAGCAACACTGTTCCTGCCTGCAGTGAAAGGCCTTTTTGGATTTTATGCTAACGATGGTAACAGCGACGAAAAAATATGTGGAGTTAGACGATCTGAGTAAATAATAACCACTGCTGCACCGATTGAGATGCAATATTCCAATGCTGTTTCTGGGACATGTCACCGTAAAGACATAGCTAAACTTCAAGACATGTAGTTCTCAAGGGACGAGGTCAGAACTAAAGCGCTGGGATGTGAAGCCTCGTGCTATTAGAAACCATGCAGCCGATTGAAGACCGAACTGCAGCATCAAATTTCCTCTTCCCAGAAAGGAAATTTGAACAACAGTTCACTAGGAATTGTTGGAGTAGTCCGACACACACACCCGATACCATTGGTTCTCATTTCAATGCAGAATTGGGTACGCAAGTACATACGTGAGCATTTTTGCGTACGCATGTGTTTGCGCACTTCCCCAATTTATCCTGTCTCTTCGGATAACATGGACAGGGTTTTTTGTTTTTTTTTTGTTGTTTTTTTTTCAGCCAGTTTGATCTTTCAAACCTCAGTCCAGCGATGGGGTACTGTTGCAGTCTTGTTTTTATTGTGAAAAGCTAAATTCTCTGGTGTGCATGACACATTACTGAATCAGAGAATAAGGTCTGATTCATTACAAAAACCTTTTTTCTTTTTAAGGATTCTCTTTTCACTGACTCCATCCGAAAGCAGGTGGGTTTATCACAGCTCAGGCTTTCCATGTCCTCAATGACACACTTCCCTTGATAAGCCCGTTTCTGTGTAAATATCAGCTTAAAGGAATGTGTAGAGATGCACGAAATCCCCGCCGGACTCTCTGATCTGCCTTGGTGCTGCTCAAATGATCCTTCGATAACCTTTTATTCCAGTTTGTGCCCAATATTTGATTCTGGATGCTGCATCTGTCTGCTTGCACAACACAACTGTGTCCTCAGAGAATGATGCTTTTCTATAAAAATGTTCCTGATACAGGTAACACAATGCAATTTTATTTATTTATTTTTTTGTAAAATCATTTTAATTGTGTAGATACACTTGAAAACACATTATGCTGTTTGGTTTGACGTAATTATTCTTTCACACATAATTATATACGATTTGGTGGTTTACTTTGTTTATGTCCTCAAAATAATGAAAATCTTTTTAAAACCAACCCGGTTAAACCACGCAAGTTAGGATTCAGCAAAAAAATATGTAACAATATTTAGAAGATCGACATTGTTTAGATTAGTTAATGAGAATAATTTTTGATAAAATGCACATATTTTTTCTTTCGCAGATGACCTGTGACCCCTTGAACTCTGGGCCTCATTTTGAGAGATCTACTCAAAATACAAGAACTGCAAGGTTCATTTGAATTGAGAAGAACTTCGAGATCTAAATATCACCACCTATGTTACTGAGAATTATTAAATTAAGATGGAAAACAGTGAATATTTTAAGAAAAAAAAAAAAAACATCTGCCTACAAGATGTATTTTGTGATGTGAAAGTACAATTGTAATTTAGAAAATCACATGCGGGATCTGACCATTTACTGTGTCAAAATGGAAAAAACGGCAAAGCACAGAAGTTTTGTAGTGGTATTATTTCAAGTCCACCCTGCAACTTTTACATCCTCTCACGCCACCTAACGACAATCATTTTGCGAAAGAATAAGAGTCAAAGTACAGCAAACAAAGAGCCCTCTGTTCACTCTGTGCTTCAGCATGGTAATCAGACTTTATAAATAACACGGGGCAGTTTCTCAGGAGCCCACTGGGCCGTTTGGATGAGCGACCTTCATCGAACCATCAGAGCCAATAGCATCTGGCTCTGATGGATCACGTAGCCAACATCACAGCAAGGGAAATGCATTTGCTCTAAAGCGGAGAAAATATGGCGTCACAATTTTCTACACGGCATCCAGGAGACCCGAAAGAGCCAAAAAGCAGTCAGGAATCACTTCAGTGTGACGCAGAAACAATGGATTACAGGAGCCGAGAGGAAATATTTACTCTAACACAGATGATGGCCGCGAAACAGCAAGAGTAGGGCTACATTTCATTAGGACTAAACAGTAGTGCTCCATCTTCTGCACTTGAAGCACTTGTACCTTGTACTTTCACCTGATATCTTAATTTTGCCTTGAAGTGTCTTTTGAGGACAGCAAAGTGTTTTTGAGCCTCTTACCTCCTGCTGATCAGCTGGAATTTAGGTCAGACGGCGGATCAGCGGATACTCGAGTTCAGGAATCCCCACAAAGGAGCGTGGGTGATTCAGAGGCAGCAGAAGAGTTTTTATGTTCATTAAACTGATGACTGAACAAGCCTAGTTTCCATCAAACGGGGCTTTGAGTCTTTAATGGCCTTCTCGTAGTGAATGAAGCTACTGGGTTGTTTTGCCATGTGTGTTTACTCAACACATAAATCAAATGCATAGTTAGAATCTTGATGTGACTGACTTATTAACACAGGCGGACGAGATGGACTTAAAGCTGTATCGTGATAAAATACAGTATTCCTTGCGATAATGATAAGTGACGATTAAAACAAGCTACGCCTTTTTTCTTTCAGTCACAGCAATCAAAGAGTGACAGCAGAGCACCGTATTTTACATCCATGGTGTAAATATACTGACATTTACATTTGCAGCATCTAGCAGATGTTCCCAGTCAGAGTAACGGATTCAGCAAACATTGCTTTTTGTTTGCCATGAAGACAGATACTTTGTCAGAAATCAGATGTTTGCCTAATGTTTTACCTTCACTTGTCGGGGAGGGAGGGGGGAAAGAAACGCAGCAATGAAGAATGAAAACACTCACAGTTGCCCTCGGCACATTTAAAGCAGTAAACCATGTCATCACATCTAAAAACACACATCTCGGTCTAAGTGAACATTTGTATTGTGTAAAAAACAGAACTGCAGGAGCCTGACAATAAAAAAAAAATGTTTTTCAGTAGTATAAACAAAAAAGAGACTTAGCGGATATGTTTTAGGAAAGGCGTTGCTGTGATAATCTGACACAGAACATTACGCGTAAGTGGCCCAGAAGTTACAAACTATCAGAACTGGAGCATTGTATCTAATCATAACCATCTAATAATCTTGATTTCAAATTGACCAAAATAATCAGAAAAGTTTTTTTGTTTTTTGTTTTTTTCCCCACAATTGAGCAACTCATCATTATTTAAAGAATAATATTTATTGCACAGGACATCTGGAAACAGTGGCAATGTTTTACAATAATTGATTGTGCAGTATGCATATTGTTTCTGTTTTAATTTTTTATTATTATTATTATTATTATTAGAAAGGCAAAAAAAGGAAATGGATGTTGAGGTTTGACGGTGGCTGGAAGAACCTTATTACTGGACATGATTTGGATCCAAACAGTTTCCATTTATTTTCAGGAGAAATGATAAAAGTGTGCAGGTTTTGTGCCAAAGACTTAAGAATAACATTCAGTCTGCTTGCAGGGCAGGAACAACTTTGAGGTTTTCAACAAAATGCCACATTCTTTGATTTCATCCAAGACTTGCTTAATCCTTGAATAAAAACTTAGAAATGAGGTCAACGGAAAGAAAGGTGCCAACCTTATTTGGGAAATTACTAAACATGCATCTCTCCAGGTGAGGTTACGGAGTAGGACTCCTGCCAAATGCAGGAGATAAATGCTGTTTTTCTCTGCAGAATGATGTTGTCCATTGAACAGTGTAAGCAGCTTTCAGTAAAACCAGAATGTTACCCTAATTATGTCTTTATTTAAATATGACAACTCTACCCCGCATCAAGACGACACACACACACACACACACTTTCTATTCCCATCTCTCCAAAAACCTCTCATATTTCTGCTCACCCCTGCAATCTCTACATTAATCACATGCTAAACCATGCATTTTCCACATATTTCTTAATAGTTTTTAACAGTTTCAGTGAATTACTGAACGTCTTCACTGACAGCTCACGTCTGTCTAAAACCTTTTGGCTGGACGACATTGATATGACCTTCTGAACGGAGGATTAAGAACAGTTCATGTCAGCAGAATGCAAGGTAAGTTGTTACCCGACACCTTGAAGCCATCCATAGAGGCCGCCATGTTGATCAGTCAGCATGATCCTTAGGGGGCGATCAAGCACTATGGATACCACCCTGAGAAAATGTACCAAGTGTGTTGGGAGTAAAGATGCTTTACAGCTGTTTTACATAATCCAAGGACATATGTCCAAAAGTTAGACCTAACCCGACAGTCATCTTCAAAAAACACTAAATATAGATCTTTAGTGTAAATAAAAACACAGTATCCCGCCTTACATCATAGTTTAATTTGATCAAAATGCCGATTTAAGTGTCATGTCCATCGCATCGGCATTGTTGCTATTTTTTTATTAAGTCGTTCCTCTCATATTACCTGGGAGTAAAACATAGAAGCACAGATGAAGAACCGCAGAGATAATCTTTACCATTTCCCTGGTAAAATTATATTGTATTTAGAGCTGGAGCTTCACACACTAATTTTGATTAATTAATTGAATTGATTTTAATGGATTAAAAATTTTAACGCAATTAATCACTTTTTTTTTTGTTTTGTTTTTAACGTATGAAAGTCCCAAGTCGGAACCTTCGTATTCGTTTCTGGCGCACCCATAAGTAGCGACGCCCGCAAAGAACTCTGATGGATGACCGCGGATCGGACGATCGGTTTTTGCTTCAGAAACTGATGAGCCACTGGAGAAGACAATCTGTGCAAAAAGCAGTTAGCGTATTAGCAAAGCTACTCGAGCCTAAAATAGCATCTCGGTGCCAAACATGTTGCAGCAGCACAGACGTTCTCCACGCTAACGTCAGAATCCACAGTCCACTTTCCCTGAAATACCTGAAAACTGGATGAGTTTTATAACACTTTGCACCAATCTGATGGTTGAATAATATAAATAACAGATTAAAAACAATAAATGTCTTTGTTGCTGAGCACATGTGTCTATTCTTTCAATAATCTAGAAGCAATAAGGGATTCTGAATTTTTATTTTATTTTTATTTCAATCAAGTCCCATCACTAGTTGTGGTACTTTGTAGAAGTATTAAAAACGCTTGACGTCTTTCTCATCATGTCAAGTTACCACAAACCTCATTATAATTTATTGAAAATTTATGTGACAGACCAACACAAAGTAGGGCCTAAATGTGAAGTGGAAGGAGAAGAGGTGTGTCAAAACTTTCAGAAATGACTCAGTACCCCTTTTTCTGATGCCCTTAAGTAAAATCCAGAGCAACAACTCTGAACCTCTTAAAGCATCACTGTCCTCCTAAACTCAGAGGCTAGTAGCACAGAGCTTTAATCAGTAAAGCAACCTTGAGCAGCCGCAGAGAGTCAAAGCTAAGATGGTGCTTCGTTATTAGTTGTAGACTCCATAAATCTGGGCTTTATCGACGAGTCGCAAGAACAAGCTATTTGTTGAAACAAAGCTAAAGCTACTACACTTTTTAAATGGAAATTTAAACACGTGTGTCTTGAAATTTCCACCATGTCTTTGAGCAGGATAAGTTCTTAAGTACTGGTCCACGGAAGGAATTTTCTTCGATTTTTAAGCTTTGCCAACATGTTGCAATGCCAGCAGGAAACCCTTCACGACGGGTGTTGGGATGTTAAGCTTAAAACTTGAGTTTAATTTAAAACAGCACAGATGAGGCTATGATCCGATATATTAAGACTCAATCCTGTGAATGATTAATGGGTGTGGGGAGTCTGCATGTAGGAAGCTGACTGTGCTGCATCACTGGGCCAGGCTGTAAAATGAGACTGGAGAGAAAGCCAGCCAGCTTGGGGAAGTGGGCTGAGAAGAAGGAGAGGGGAGGGAAGGGAGTAGGCGTATGGAGTACAGTAGTGAGAGAATGTATATAAAACCCCACAGGGAAACCAAGATGTATGTTAGCAGGAAGTCAATATCAAAACCAAACTGCTGCACTAAAACCCTTCTGAAAGAAAATGGAAGACCTTAGATTTCAGATACCCTACATCTGAAAGTACCACTAAGAACTACCAGAACAGGCAGCACCAGAAACATAACAAAATCTGTGTCCTTTGAAGACTAGAGTCTCTAAGCAAATCAGGAAAACACTGACAATTTACAGCGGAGACTTTCCTTTGAGAATAATGGATAAATCTGACTGCAGAAGCAATCCGGAGGCCGAATTCATTAGCGTTATCCATAAACAGCATCTGCATTATTGCATTGTCATAGTAACAATGTGACAAGGCGGATAAATATAATAGGCTTACGAAAGACCACAATCCTGACACTGAGTGGCTGAGTGGCCTTAAGATGCGGGTATTATGGAGCAAAGTAGGAGGTTCAACCGTACGATAAACAAAAGGTTTTGGTCCAAAGAGGGAGCTTGTAGCCTTATTAAAGTCTCTGTGTTCTTGAACAGTGGCTAATATAAGATTATATTAGCCATTAACAGAGTGTGGTTACCACACCAAACTCAAAGAAGCTTTGAGAGGAACAAAGAAAGATGTAAAGGTTTCTGATATTTTAGAATACCCTAGGAAATGTCAAATAAGTCTCACTCAGGGAAATATGTTGGGTTTGCCTGTGTCAGAAACATCCAGTAGGATTAGTTTAGTCCAAGAGACGCACATTGTATAGTCAGATGAGGTTACATTTGGATACAGACGATTAATGGAATGAAGGGATGTCCGGTCATTGGTCTGAAATGAGAAAACCTGTCCGAGCCGTCCATAGTGAAAGTTGTAAAACCACAAACAGTATCTGTGGTGGTTTGTGGGTCCATTAGTGTCCATGCCATGGCTGACTTTCATATGCTTGGACTTTAGAAGAGTCATCTATTCTTAACAGGTCCCAGGTTATTTCAGCACGACACAGCCGGATTAGGAAAATTCTTTGGATCGGTGGATAGCGATGAAGCCTCAACCTGATAACAGAATAAAAATATGTGAGGCGCTTAGGCTCAGATAGATGTCTGGGAAAAACTCCAATCATTCCACGGGACTAATTAAACAATGGATGCGCTTCTCTCATCTTTTACCTGCCAAGCATAATTGTTCCTACAGGCTGATATAGAAACCCTGAGTAATTACTGACATCAGACTGAGGTTTCTTTGACAAAGATCAATTTGGTCTTTGAATTAGACTGTATGGTGCAGAGTGTTGCCAGAGATGGCAACGCTGATCTCTAACGTCACAGGACACTAGATGAGATATAAAGGGTTCTATTGCCACCATGTCAAGCTTCAAAGTTAAATTAAATTATATTAAATGATATTATTCTCAGCACTTCGAAAAATCTGAAGTGCCTAAATAGAAAAATGCTGGAGTCATGCTTGACTTAATTGTGGCATGTGAAAAGTCTGTTGAGGGTGTATAAAAAAACAGCTTCTTCATGAAAACGTTTTACCAAATGTCATGGCAAAACTGTTCAACCCCATCTCAGTGATAAAGAACAAGTTTTTACTTCACCTGTTCTGATGCTTGCTTACACACTTTGAAAATCATCTAGTCACATGGCAGCAACTCAACGTAGTTAGGCACCCAGACATGGTGAAGACAACTTTCTAAAGTTCAAACTAGGCCTGAATGGGACTGAAAGTCTCTCAGTGGGGAAATTCAGGTTTACCAGCAGCAACACAGCTAACAAGTAAATATACAGAGGACCTTCAGACCTGTCGATCACAAACACTGTCTGAATGTTCGGTCACTGTGGGAAAAAAATGTTTTTTGCTATAATTTATTTAATCGATTTTTATATCTTTAAGATGTGCATCCAGGTATTATTTTTCACTAAATCTCTTCTTGTCTCGTTAGATAGGGTCGCATCTCTGACGTCGGGCTGCGGACGTTCAGTGAATGTCGCCTGAACATTTGCTGGATGTTTCCTAGATGTTAGCTGACCGTCCAGAGGCAATGTCCACCGAACAGTTAATGCCGTTTCATTTTGATGTTCAGCAAACATCGGCTGCAAATGTTCACTGGACGCTCATGGCAACCAGCGTTCATGGAACAATAAGTGCTGGTTTGGACCATTCAAGACAATATATGTAGATTCACACCAACGTAAAAACCAAAATAAAAACAGTATGTTGGAGTACGACTGTACAATTTTAACTTTTAAGGGGAGGGGACAGTCTGACACATCACAAAATATCTCTTGCCAACAACATTTTGCATCATCTTGGCAAACCCAGCAGCAGATTAGTTCACTGAACCAAAGTGGAGGTTAAAGGTTGCCAGTTGACTGTCAGTCACCGCTCCTTAGGCCAAATTTCAGGCTGATTGGCATGTAAAGGTTGTATGAAGTGTTTCGTCTGCTCTGAGCAACAGTAATGCTACCTTCCCACTCCTTTGACTCACTGCCTGTACCCACTTTGTCACAAGGAGGTGCAAAATGCAACATCCAGAACAATACAATATTGTTTCCTTTTTAAGGAAAGAAGCATTAGCAACGACACAAATTTTTCTTCTATGGTAAAATGACACTGTTATGCAAGGAAATATAAACATTATGGGTCAAAATGAAGAAAGAAAGAGATAAATAGATTATAAATAAATTACAGTCGGACAGGTAAAACAGCAGACATGTATGGAGGAAATCTCCAGAGATCCCCTGTGAATACACCAGGGTGTTGTGTTTACAACATGGCAACAACTCCGCGGATGACATCATGTCAAGGATCAGCAGGTAACACTGCTTAAACATCCGAGTGGACAACAGAGACTCACAACCAGCAGTCCAATATTTGGGTATATTTTGTACCAGGTCATTTTGTCTTCACTCCATTCACTTTGACAACCATCAAGCCACTGAGGTCTGAGTTATAAATTGGTCTTCCGACCTGTAAACCCACAAAGTAATCCCACTTAAGCAAGAGAAAACCTAACGTATAAAAAGCAATTACAGACAATCGACTTTCCTGGCTCAGCCTGCAGTACTGTAGGCTTTCAGTTTCTACTGAATTCAGTCTGATTCAGGGTCAGTAAGAGAGACGCAGATAAAATGCTTTATCATTTCCTCATGGTGGCTGTACACTGTTTGACTGATGGGACTATGTAATCATGAGGAGACTTTTATTTCCAAAGCAGAGCTGAACTGGAACAACTCAAAGGTGGAAGAAGAGTGAATGCTGAACATTGTGATTTCTATTATTTCAGGAGGATGTCAACAAAAGTAAAGTACCAGTAACATCTAATTAACACTTTTAATAAAGTCACGAGTCTGTCAACACAAGGCTTAACGTTGTCCTTTGACAGTCCAGAAATATGTTTGAAACCAGGCAACAAAAGTCTTTTTAAACGAACAAACCACTAACTGGTAGGGTTGCAAAAATCATAAACAATTAGACGCAATCGATACTAAAACATAAATTATTCAAAAATACTCCTTTGTGTAAAAATATCCTCAAGTTGTGCCCATTTTCTAATACAAACACTCAGCGCTTCCTGTCACTTCAGCGCCACAACTGAACAATTACCAAATATGGATGTACTGACAACAGCATGTTACTTTCTTAAGCTGACAAAAAAATTGTAAAACTTTGTTCAGAGGTGTTTTACCTCTTAGGCAGGCAAACAGGTAGGGCAGGGCAGTTCACTCTCCTGAGAAAAAAATCTAATAAAGGCAAACATTTTTGCACCGCCTATGGCGGTGCACTAACCTCATAGGAGTATTGAGGCTTTCATTTTGAAATTTCCAGTAAGCTTCATTTTAAATGGTCACACTAATCCATTCTGTAACAGTGGATTGTTTAAACCAGTGACATAAAGCCCAACAGAGCAATTAACTGATGTGAAAAATGTGAAGGCTTTTATTTTGAAATTTTCAGTAAGCTTCATTTTAAATTGTCACACTACTCCCATGTGTAACATTGGTTGGGTTAAATCATTTATATGGTCAAGGCTTTTATTTTGAAATTTTTATTAAGCTTCATTTTAAAAGACTATATACTATGAGTAACTATGGTTGGGATAAACCATTTATATAATGCCCAAAACATTCTGCCGTCATAGACCTTTTTCACGACAACCGGAAGCTGCATCTGATAGGGCTGGGGTACTTCCTGTTTTATTGGCTGTATTTCAAGTACTCTAAGAAAAATGTTTCTCCTCCGGTCCTT
>CAEGAE010100967.1:0-18711 GCA_903067095.1 Girardinus metallicus | reverse complement strand
CTCGTCCATCCTGTGGACGAAAAGTGTCTCTTCTTAATTCTGCATTTGTAATAAAAATAATAAATATGGTGTGAGGTTGTTGGTAATCAAAATCCTTTCCAGGAAAATCACTATAGTACCAATACTTACTGTACAGATAAATCAGTTCACTTGAAATAAGACAACACTAACTTACTTTACTTTTCAGCAAGATAAAGGAGCTTGTTTTAAGTTAATAATTCCTTATTATTGAAGAAAATGTTCCTGTTCCGTTGGCAAATTATTTATCTTTTAACTTTGGAAAAATGTCTTGTTATAAGCCAAATAATCTGACAATGTATAAAGTACTTTTTCATCAATATTTAGAAATTATTGGCTTAAAACAAAGTCCTAAATCTTGCTGAAGTTAGTTTTGTCTTACTCAAGTGTACTAAGATATTTGTGCTAGAAACTAGATAAAAATATTTGGTAAATTTTGTTTTTACAGTGAAGAAAGGGATGATGTGAACAGAAGAGATTGAAAAACACAAAATATATATTTGTCAATCAAATAAACTCTGTGTGTTACAAGATCCAACCTCTGGGAGGCACTAAAGGCAAATGTTAGAACAGTGGACCGGCTTAAAATCAATCACTGATTATTGGCTATTATTTACTGTAATCATGAACAAACCCAGTTCAAACACAAATATTACGTCACATCGTTGCCATGGTAACACAACAAACTATCAAGATTATTCTTTTAATTTTTACAAAGTAAACTTCATAATTAAATGCTAAATGCACTATTTATTTTTTTTAATTTTATCTCTACAGAATGCATTAAATAAAAGACAATTGCATTGTCATTCTCAATAAAAGTTTTAGATATGTGATCTGTGTTACAATTCAACAATTTCTAGGGGCCCCTGAATGTCTGGAGGGCCCGACCAGCAGCTAATGAGCTTTCTTTGCCTTGATATCTCAGTCTTATAATTCTAGATCTTTCACAGGTGCTAACATCCGTTTCATTTTTGTGAATCTCTGTCTGTACTGATTTCAGTAACAGGAGGATTCAAAGTGGTAAAACATTCAGACATACAATTCGAGAAAAACAAAAAGTACAGTGCAGCAGCATAATAAATGTAAGAAAGTAAATAACCACACATTTGAATATATTCAATTTTTCCAATAGATTGACAATTACATGAGGTACATGGTTTATAAAGTTATGGAGCAGAAGGAAAACAGTAAAAAAAATAAAAAAATCTGAAAAGTGTGGTGGACATGTTGTGGATCTACTGATGCAGTTTTGCTTCAGAATGCATTTGGAGACCAAGTGTGAGTGGACATGTTTCTGTGGTGATGTTTTCCCGTTTTCTTTTGTGTTTCTTTTTTCAACTTTACTCCTTTTAGAGAGGTTTATTTCCCACAACACTTGATGCTAATACATACCTGCATGCATGTTCTTGTGTTTTGAAGATGGCAACCAGTAACTGAGCCATAGATTGTACTAAATGGGTTTTAGGAAAGGTATTGAGAAAAATAAGGTTGAATAACTGAATAGAGTCACTAACAGCATGGGCAATGCATTATTTTATTTTATTTATTTTTTGTTTTGTTTTGCTGCGTCTGCCTTGGTGCATAATCAGACAGGATGATAAAAATGTTCCTCATATGTCTTGTGCAGGTATTGGTAGTTGTAGCGTAAACATAGAGGTCGGGCATGCAGCTTGTTTCAGTCCAAAAAAAAATTTAAATAGTTTTCCCTAAACTAATATTATATATTAAATAACATATTTTTATCTGCTGTTTAAGCCTGACACACATGAACAGGAAGATTTTTTTAAAGCTGGTTCGTTTTGGTTTACAATGAAATGCACAAAGCTATTATTTAATTACGCATTTATTTTTATATGGGTCAGGTTTATCTAGAGGCCGAGCCATCAGTCCTAATCTCTTTGAAAATGTATGTTCTCTAGTCGTTTGCTAGTACTGTGGTGTTTTTCTTATTCCGTTTTTTTTTTGTTTCTCTAGATAGGAGAGGAGTTTAAAATGATACAGAGAAAACTAAGAAAATCTGGAAAAAAAAATAACTCATGGCAAGCAATTCCAACTTCATTTAAAATGATTAACATACACTAATATTATCATTTTTGTACGTTTGATGGCTTAGTAAATACTAGTTGAGTTAAGGAGTAGTAGAGCCAAATTCCCTTGACTTTTACTTTTTCATAAGCAACGGCTGGCTTAAAGTGGCTGTTGGAGAGAGAAACAGCATACATGTGTTCATAAGATTAAACTATTGTAATAATTATAGTAGTATGCTTGTCCTATTATTATTCTAAAATTTATTGATGGTTGACTGGGTCCACATATCTGTAACTGTTATTATTTGCAATCCTTAGCTGGGTTAAAGTGTCTGTTGCAGAGGGACTGTTGATTTATCTGATTCAGGCTGAGCACAGCAGCTGGTGCAGCACAGAGAAAGAAAAGCTCTCAAAGTTAAAAAATATACATCAGTTGTCTACAAAATTAAACCATCGTGTTTTTATTTAAATTATATTTTTTATTTACTATAAAAACAAAATATTAGTTAATAAATACTTGACAATTTAGTAGATAGTGACTTGTAATTGTTTTGACCTTTATTCACCCAGAGCCGAGTTGGTTGGCTTAAGTGACAGAGTGGAGGACGGTTTATCAGATACCAGCTGAGGAAGTTATGGAAACACAGATGCATTTTTGCTTATGAAATAAACTATTCTCTGTTTTTGATTAAGATTTGAAATTAATATAACAATTAACATGATTTAATAAATGCTTGACTATTGAGTACGTAGTGACTCCAAATTTCCTTGACCTTAATTTCTTCAACAACCTTGACTGAGATAAAGAGACTGAGAGTGGATTCAGGCTAGGAGGTGGAGGTAAAAGCTCTTTATTTGATTAAATTTACATGAATGAAACAAAAAAAAGAGGAAACTTTGTCCGACTGTCATGATTTACCAATTGCTTGTAGGGGTGATGCTTGGAGCAGTGGTGGGATTCCCATCTGGTGTTTTGGAGCTTCAAGCAGCTGAGTCGGATGTTAGTGGACTAGCTTCTCCACCTCACTTCACAACCTGCTGCCTTTTGTCTTCAGGTTTTCTCTTGCACAAAAAAAAGGTGGACTTCCGGGAAGCATCCAATGCATGGACTGGATTCTCATACACCTTGATTGGAGTCTCACACAGAAGGAAGGTCCCACTGGGTAAAACCGGTTGGATAAGCCAAAAGTCATGTAATTTTAAAAACTAACCCTAACTTGCATATTTTCTAGAACCTTTCAGAAGCTCATTATATTTATGCAAGGGAATAAATGCTGTCTGTTTTATTAAGATAAGACTTTAATTTAAATCTGGAAATTGACAATAAGGATTTAAAACAATGACAAGGCTCAAATGAGTCAATTAAAACATGTTCCATATGATAAAGCCTTTATATGCTCTTATTAAACAGATGTTTGATACGGTAAGGCCATATGTGACGTAAATACAACAGATGGCCGAGGCGATAACATCGATTTTTTTATTTGGCTGTGGCTTTTTAATCCATCAAACTTGATTAATAATGTTTTGTCATAAACTTGTATCCTTATTTTTTTATGCTTTGCTGTCAAAGCCCAGTGATCAGCTCTGGCTCCTACTTAGTTTCTCTTTTGTGGGAAACGTCCGCTCTGTGCTTCTGTATTCCAGATCTGAATTGGCCTTTAAGAAGATGGAGACTCATCACCAAAAACCTTTGTGAACATGTCAAACACGGGGTGGACTCTGGTGAGGATCGTTTTTATTGGAACGGTCATGCGGGTGTTGTCCACAGTGTAGGCGTACTGCTCCATCAGATCCTTCTCCTGCATTACGGCGTCTCTGGGTGATTTTCCCAGGCAGGCAGCCAGGTGGACGGTGGCTTCATAGTTAGAGAAAGAGAGCACCAGAGAAATGGCCAACGTGACGACAAAGAAGGGCACTTCGCCGATCCAGGAGGCGAGGTACGGGATGAGATACCGGTTGGCTGCTGGTGCACCAAAATAAATTTCTAGAGTAATGAAATGTACAAATGCTTCGTCGTCTGGTGTTCCTACAGGACTAACCATGATCCTAGGGACATGGTCCCTAGGCTCATGTCCCATGAGCCTAGGGACATTTTGATCTCCAGTCTTCCTCATGTAGTTCCAACCAGAGGGCAGGTTGGATGGTGTATGGGCCTCAAGAGGAAAAGAGCAGACGATAGGTAGGCCTGTGTTCGGGTCTATTGGGGGTCTGCCTGTTTTCGGGTCTATTGGGGGACTGCACACAAACTGCCGGTCATCAGGCCGGATGCTTCCTATAGCAATGCTGTAGGCCGCTGTAGTAGACAGGAAGCAGTTCCATGGAGAATACAGCAGGACATCTGTGATGGATGTCAGAGGCAGCAGACATGTGGCAGGAATCATTCGGTTCTCAATCGATCCATGAGCCAAGAAGATCAGCTCAATGTTCTGCCTCTTCCGATCCTTCTTCTTTCTCTTCTTCTCCTCCTTCACTTGCACCTTTACCTCATCCTCCTCTTCCTCCGCCGCCTCCTCCTCGGCCACCTCCCCTCGCAGGTTTTGTTGTATGAAGTATGCAAGATTTACCAGATGGAAGAAGACATCAGACTCTGCGTTTTCACTCAACCACTGTTTAACCTCCTTGTCACGGGAGTATTTAATTGCATAATTAATCAGCTCTTTCTTCTCATAGGGGTTCCTGTTTTTATTCTCTATGATGTATTTGATTCTGGAGAGATATTTGAGAGATTCCCTGTGGGGAAAAAGTAGGAGAGCAACATTTTAAGGTTTATTTCTCAACAACATTCTGACTGTTTTTGAGGAAAACTTGAACCATTAATGTTTGTGTGTTTTCACAGCCGACCAACATACTTAATGATGTTGAACTGCTTCTTCAGCTCCCTGGTGATCTTCAGGATCTCCTCAGCTCTGCTCCTCAGAGATTGACTGGCTTCTGTCACACAGTTGTTATTGATCAGGTCTCTCCAGCTGTCGACTGCTTCTGGATTGAAGTGTGCTGTAGCCGCCCCTACAAGCTTAGGATCAGCAGGAGCAGATCAGTACAGGACTGGGCAGATATAATTAGGTCTAGTCAAAGTAAGGAGATCAGAAACAGAAGTAACCACACAGTTTTTAGTTATGAAACAGAGACGAAGGCAAACAGCAAACTGTATGATAATCTGAGTCCAGGAATCCAACAAGTGTTCATCCAGGAGGAGTGAATGACTTGATGCAACCTGCTGGGTTTCCTTAACTAGAAAACAATTTTTAACTGGTTCGACTAAACTGAGCTTATTTTACTGTTTGATATAATTCAGATTAATTTGAATTGATGATTAAATTGAAATGATTTTATTGTAAACTGCAAAGAGATGACGTCCAGCGGCTTGCAAAAGTATTCACCAAGTGGTAAACAACTGTAAAATAGAAGAAAATTATATATGATTCTGTGCTTTTATAAATATTCTCCATCTAATCTGACTCAGCCTGAACTGTTTGGTAAAGAAAAATGGACAAAATTTCAGTCACTGGATGTGCAAAGCTGGTGGAGAAAAACCCTAAAAGACAAGAAACTGACTAAAGCAAGAGGTGGTTCCACAAAATAAAGACTCAGGGGGATGAATACTTTTGCACACTGCACTTTTCTGGTTCTTATTTGTAATAAATGTTTTGAATCTATAATTTTCTTTCTACTTCACAGTTGTATACCACTTTGTGTTGGTCTTTCACATCGAGCTCCAGTGAAATACATTTATGTTTGATGTTGTAATGTGAATTGATACTAAATATATCAACTGAATTGAATATGTAGATGAGTCATATATTTATAAAAGTCTTACCATGATGCCTCCAGACGCTGTCATAGGTCTACTTTTGGCCTGATTCTGTAAGCTTTCTGACCCAGTTTCCAGGTCGAAGATTAACAGAACATCACAGAAACTCGTCAGGATGTGTGAGAAACCGAGCTCTGGTAAACACTCTATCAGCTTTTCAGGTAGTTGGTCAATGTTGGACATGTCCAGTTGTCTATGCTTTCCCACAGCCACCAGAACATCAGCCAGGATGAGTCTATGGAGGAATTCTGGGTCCGGGTTGGAGTCCTGGTTCTCATTCTTCAGTTCCTCAAACAATTTCTTAATACTTCTCACTGTTTCATTGCTTCTGTTTAAAATACCTCGAGCCTCTGTCAATATGTTGTCAGAGTAACACTCTTCAGTTTCATTGGTGCCGTCACAGGCACCAGCATCGGCAGCAGCAGCTGGACTACCTAATTCAGGAGAAAACAGGCAGGCAGCTGTAACTCCTTGGTAGAGTAATGCCAGCTTTGCAACTGAGGCTACTACACTTTGAATATTGGTTCCTTCCCTTTCAGACTCCAGCCTCCCTGCCAGGATCTTCAGCTTGTCTGCATAATTCTCCCCCTGAGTGATCCAGGAGAAAATCTGCTTCACAAACTGTTCAGCTGTAGCCATCACAAAGAGAGAGACGTCACAGGAATCTGGGAGATAAAACCATTCAAACATGTCATTTCCTGGGTGAAGAAGATGGAATAACTTCAGAAAACATGAAGCACAGAAAGTCTGGGTCAAATCAGACAAAAGCTTTGATTTATTCTACTGTTTCTCTGATTCACAACGGTTCAAATTACTCAAACAGGCTCAGATATTTACATACAGTCCCTCTGATATTTGGAACCTTTTGAGGATAATAAAAGTGCAAGCTGACAGCACAACACTCAAAAATGTAAAGTTTGAGTCAATGCTTTTTGCTCAGCTTATCTGTTTATTATTTTTTGGGATTAATGGATTAATAATCGGTTGCAAATGATGCTTAACTGGAGATTTATTTACAGAATTTGAACAGAGCGAATCTAAATCAAAGCTTGTATATATATTTTTCATACATATTTTTATATCTGTGTTCATAAACCCTGAACAGAGTATGAAAACTCTGCACAGTAAAAACATAAACCAGTCTAAATCAGACATTAATGCTCAGTAAGTTCAGATTGCTTCATACTCACAGCGTCTCTGTTGGTCGACTGAGGGTCAGATTTGATCTGAGTGCAAAGCTGCTGTAACGCTTTGCTCTTATAGCAGCTGCTGCAGGAAAAGGAGGAGGAGACAAGCTTACAAACTCTTACATGTACTATCAAACTCTTTTTATCCTGTTTGATTAAACAGGAAGGCTGTTTAACTTCTCACTTCCTTATTGGTGTGCAACTAGATAATGCTACTAGATAAATTTATGCTACAGAGAGTCAGACGGCATCATTTTATTTAGGCTTTTACTCTTAGTTTTTACTTTAATTTTTTAAGGCAGCCATGTTTTCGTTCCTTCTTTTTCTTCCTCTGTTTATTTGCTTTACCTTTTTTTAGAAATTCATCCATCAACAAACTTTAAACAAGTCATTAGATGGCTGTGGCTTAAAGCCAGCAAACTATTGCAACAAAAAGTGTTTGAGTCTTGCTAAAAGTTACCTCATGAATAAGTTGTTTGTCTCTCTTCTCTTAGCTGAAACTGGGTGTGGGGGACATTGCTACTCTCAGAGAAACCAGGTTCAGCCAGATCAGACGGACCCCCCACTGTTTGTCTTTAACTTTCTGTTTCTGTGACCAACCCGCTGCAGGGAGGCAGATAGGAGTTGTTCTGAGGCACCACTGTGTTTCTGCAGCATCCTTTGCAACGGCTGAAAAGTGTGGTTGTTTATATATACACGTTAAAATACCCTACAAAAAGTATTATGCTGAAATATATTAATTACAGTTTGTTCTCTGTAGGCACATTGCTGGAAACCATAAACTGGTGGGATGGAGAATGGTTTCTCATGGATGCATTCATGGCTTCAGTCAAAAAATTATATACTTGTCTTGACAGCAACAGAGCATCCACTGTGCTACAGTTGTTTCATGCTGATGTCCAGAGTTTTGAACTACTCCAAAGAATTTGATGCGATCACAGTATGGAGAACACAGATGTTGCTCTGTATATGATTGAGAGACGGGGATCGAATGATAGGAATGTCATTACTGGACACAATAAGAGGATAGAACGCCTGTGGGCTGAGCTGAACAGAGTAGTTGCATACCACTTCAGCAATCTCTTCAGCTTCATGGAAAATGAGGGAAAAATCGATTCCATAGATGAACTTCATCTGTTTTGTTTCCACTTCATCTCCTTGCCAAGAGGTCAAAGAGCAACTGCAGAGTTCCAGACTCAGTGGAATAACCACGGCTTCTCTACCCAGAAAGGACAAACGCCTCTCCAACTGTGGCAGGGAGGAGTTCTTACAAGTGTCTGCACAGGTGCAATTCCAGACATTTCTGCTGATTATCTTCTTTCACTTATAAAATACATATATTCAAAGTGTCAGGAGGACAGTAATCTCCACAATCCCTGGATTGACCTGGCCTCAACCTTTACTTGGTGAGAAGTTGTGTTGTTTTAATTGCATATAATATTTTTCTTTTAAAGCAGCTTAAAACAGTGAAGTGCATCCAGGAGGATGCGTCACTTAGTATACGTTCACTAAAGACTCTTAGTGAACTCTGACATAAAATGTAAACTTTTAAGCTTAACAAAAATACTTTCCATTTTTACTCAGCAAAAAGGCAAGAAGTTCACTAAGTGAACGCATACTAAGTGACGCATCGTGGTTGGTCCAATATCACCTCATATGTATGTCCCGACTCAAAATATTCTCGAATAGTAGTGGTAAGGTTTGGATCACGGAGCACATTCATGTTTTTAAAAACATGTTAAAGCCAGAATAACTTTCGGTTCAAAAGTAAAACAAGCTGTAGTCCAATCAGCGATTTCTTAGGTCTCCCACTGGGACGTATCTCTTCCATTTTGTTAATGTTGTAGTGCTTTCGTAATTTGTAATTGTGCTTCGTTAATGTTATAGTGCTTTGCACCTCAGGGCCACCGTATCGGGGCCACCGTATCGGGGCCACCGTAAACACATCTACCAGCTACGTGCCGCCACAATGAGCTCCGCCACCCATTTGTTGAGACTGGGATGATATTGAATACATTTTCCGGTTTGTCTGTAAAGCTACACCTAATCATCTAATGCGCAGCTGACCGCAGTGTTCAGTCTGTCCGCTCACCTGTATAAATATACCTACAGTGCTCCTCCCCGCCATTCGCTCTGAACACCGGTCACCAGGCAGCCACTTCGGGAGGAGAAAAGACCACTGTACTCCAGGCATCGCTCCCGTTATTTTAAGGATCCTTTTGGTTCCCCGAAAAATAACAAAAACAAGGAAATTATCATGAATCAACAAAATCCTCCCAGTCCGAACTGGAGGTTATGCTGCTAACACTTAGCTTTCGTCTCAGGCGGAAGTGAGAGCATAGGATGACTGTGACCAAGTGATATGGTCTACTGTCCATATCACATTTCTTTGTGTTCAACAGAAAAAGAGATACAAACAGAGCACACATATAAATTGAAGGTGATGGGTCTTTTCTTAACCTACATACAAAAGTACTACAGACAACGTTTATTAGTTTTCAACCAAGCTTTTGCAAAAGGAGAAGACACAGCAAACCGCTTCTACAAGCTGCTCACTGTGCATTCTGAAAACCTTCAGTTAGAGCTTGTCTTTTATTAGCAGGGTAGGAAGTGGATAAAAGAAGAAGCAAGTTTTTATCTTTGCACACAGCTGCCACCAGGGCCCAGAGGTGAAGTCAAAAGGCTGGGATCCATGGGTGGCGCTGTTTACATAGTTCTGGAGTTCTTCAGGTGTTTGAGTGGTCATGCAGGATAGTGTTCACTGCATGACCACTATCCTCTAAGTCATGCAGAGGACAGTGGATGGCTCCACCAGTTCCTGCTTCATCAGGGATGAATGTGCTGCACGTCCATCCTGCTGTCTTGCGGACGCCTCCCTGAGAGGCTGTCATGAGGTCCAGCAAAATGCGGTTTTGCAGAATCATGTCTGTCATATACACATTTACATTGAAGGAAAGGATCAATTTGTGCAAGCTGTCTGAAGTGATTTAGAACAGCAAGTTCTCCATATCTTGATCAATCATCAAAAGAATGGAGACTCGTCACCAAAAACAGCCTTGAACATATTAAACACTGGACCATTTATACAGTGAATCGATTCTTTTGGAACGGTCATGCCGGTGTTGTCTACAGTGTAGGCGTACTGCCGCCTCAGATACTCCTCCTGCATTACGGCATCTCTGGGTGATTTTCCCAGGCAGGCAGCCAGGTGGATGGTGGCTTCATGTCCTGACAAAAGGAGCACCAGAGAAATGGCCAACGTGACGACAAAGAAGGGCACTTTGCCGATCCAGGGGGCGAGGTACGGGACGAGATACCGGTTGGCTGCTGGTGCACCATAACATGCTGCTAGAGCAATGAAAGCTGCAAACGCAGGGTCTCCTATTTTTGCTACAGGACTAACCATAATGATGGGGACAGGTTGAAGTCCAGTATTTCTCATTGAGTTCCAGCTACGAGGAAGGTTAAATGACGTATGGGCTGCTGGAGGAAAAGGGCATAGGCCTGGGTTGGTGCATCCAAAGAGCCGGTGGTGAGGCTGGATGCTTCCTGTAGCGATGCTGTAGGCCGCTTCAGGATACAGGAGGCAGTTCCAGGGAGAATACAGCAGGACGTCTGTGATGGACGGCAGAGGCAGCAGACATGTGGCAGGAATCATTGAGTCCTCAATCGATCCATGAGCCAAGAAGATCAGCTCAATCTTCTTCCTCTCCCGATCCTCCTTCTTCTTCTTCTCCGCCTCCTCATTCAGCTTTTGCTTTATGAAGTTTCCAAGATTTACCAGATGGAAGAAGACATCAGACTCTGCGTTTTCTCTCAACCACTGTTGAACCTCTGGGTAAGGAGTGTTATTAATTGCGTAGTCAATCAGCTCTTTCTTCTCATCTCTGGTCCTGATCTCCTTCTCTATGATGAATTTGATTCTGACCAACTTCTTAAGAGCTTCTCTGCAAAAAGATTTAAAGAAATCTGTTATCTTTGCATACATGTTCCTATTTAAGTCCACTTTTTATACTCTTACATATTTTCTTGCACCCACACAACTTCATAGTAAAATGTTTTCAAGCAAAGAACTTTTTCTTTCCAAATCATACATCAATATTTTTGGCATTTTTTTGACATAAAATTCAAATTTGCACACAGCTGCCAAACATTCAACCATCTCTGTTAAATCCAAATGTTAACATTTAAATTATTTAATAATCATTCTGAAATTATGGCATAAAACAAGAGGTGGGTTAAAGTCCCCAGTGTGATTACATGTTTTGTTCTGTACAAAAATGTTTAGAGTGACATAAATCTGAGGACTTGACAGTTCAAACAGGAGATTAAAACATGTTTTATCATTTTCATACCTTATTTTCTGCAGTTCTTTCTCCGTCTCCTCGGCGCTGATCAGAACAGTCCTGGCATTTTTCCTCAGAGTCTTGCTGGCTTCTGTCTCGATGTTGTCGAGGTTTTGGCAATCATTAACCAGCTCAGGAACAGAAAACAAAAGCCCGACCGCTCCTCCTGCAACCTGAACACAACACATCTGATTGAACAGCGTTAATCAGTTGTCACCACTAAGACAGTGGTGCCCAAAGTGGGTCCTGGAGGGCCGGCATCCTGCATGTTTTAGTTCTCTCCCTGCATCAAATGATGGCTCATTAGAGGCCTAAGGAGAACATTGACTTGCTGAGGAGGTTGTTACCACCAGAGAACTAAAACATGCAGGATGCCGGCCACTTTGGGCGCCACTGCACTAACAGCAGCAGCATGTTTCTGTTGCAGGTGTAAAACCAGCGCCAGTATCTTCATGTTCATGCTGCGTTTAGAGGCAGCTCGGGAAAACACTTTAGGATTACCAATGGATTAAAAAGTTGTGATGGCTGAAAACAGTGCAGGGGACGGAGGGAACAGGCAGCATCATGTCAGGATATAGGAATAACAGAAAGGTGGCCACTCTGAGGTAAAAATAATAATAACAAACAGCTTCCAGTCCCAGGGGGCCGGCTGACTGTGGGTTAGATTCTTACTTACACTTCCAGCTGCTGCTGAAGCCGCTTTTTTCCCCAGAGAAGAAGCCACTTTCTTCCCTCCTTGTTTGGCTACTGCAAACAGAGCTGTGCTAAGGATTGTAAGACACGCTGCAAGCACAATATCATTGGTTCTGATCCTCCTGAACATGTCGATACGCGGTAACCCAAAAGCAGCTCTGATCATGATGTTTCTGGGGAGGTCCAGCCCGTACTGTCTGGCCATTGATCTCATAACAAACTCCATATAGTTGCCGTCATCATCATCATCATCATCTCCACCACCTGCAGCGCCACCATGGTGATAGAAGCTGGAGGCTTGTCGTTTCAGTGACTTTATGAGGTCTTTCATTTCCTGTTCCAGACTCTGAAGCTCTTCCAGAACCTTCTGGGCTTCCTCCATGATGTCTTTGGACTTGCTGGCGCTGTAAGCCTCAGAACCAACACTGGTTAGCGCTCCGGTCCCAGAAGCCACAGCTCCCACAGCTGCCACTACAGCCAGAACAGGCAGCGCTGCTCCGCCGGTCACAAACGTTAACACGCCCGCCGCCGTCATGGCGGTCGCTCCCGCCGCCGACACAGAGCTGCCGACCACTTTGGTCACGTTGGCAGCCTTCGCCGCTTCCTCCAGCTCATCCGCCAGGTTGTTCAACTTCCTGGAACATTTCTTCTGAAGAGCCACCCATTCATCGACTTTACGTACGAGAGCATCAGCATCATCCATGATGGGACCGTAGAGAGGGCGGGAGATCTGCAGCAGCAGCAGGAAAGGATTTCAGCAACTAATCATGATTACTGTCAACTTATTTAGTCATCAATTAATCAATAACTGGAGAAAAAGTCAAAAAAGGCATTTGCTGAAAGTAAACAGTAGTATTTAAGGCAAAACTGCACAACATAAGTTTGTTGACCGTTATTTTGATAATTGATCAGACTAATCATGATTAATCAATTATTGGAATAATTGTCAACTTATTTAGTAATTAATTGGAGAAAAACTAAAAGGAAAAAAGGCATTCACTGAAACACAGGACTCAAAGTAGTAATTACACCAAAACTATATAAAATATAAATTAGCTGGTGATAATATCAATACGATTAATCATAATTAAATCAGATCAATTGTGATTAATCAACTACTCATTAACTGAAGAAAAACAAAAAAGGCATTCACCGAAACAAAGGAGTCAGATTAGTAATTAAGGCAAAACTGTTTAAAATATAAATTAGTTACCGATAATTCCAAAATCGATTAAGCAGATCAATTGTGATTAATCCATTATTGAAATAATTGTCAACTTATTTAGTAATCAATTAATAACTGCAGAAAAATCTCTTAAAAAAGGATTTTCCTGAAATAAGAAAGGAGTCAGTAGTAAATAAGGCAAAAATGCTCAAAATATAAATTAGTTGATTTTAATAGTTAATCACGATTAATCTGGTTAATCATTTCAGACATAATTGTCGCCCAGCTAATTACAATTCATTAGTTTAATACATATTTTTACTGACAAGATTAGCAGCTCATGAACTGGTTCCTGTTTTGTTATTTTAATAAATATGTCTAAGTTTAATGTGAGAAAACCACAATTTCCTGTTTATTCAGTCAGTATTTAATAAATCTGAATTGGTGGGCACAGTGGCACAGTTGGTAGAGCTGTTGCCTTGCAGCAAGAAGGTTCTGAGTTCGATTCCCGGCCCGGGGTCTTTCTCCGGCTTCCTCCCACAGTCCAAAAACATGACTGTCAGGTTGATTGGCCTCTCCAAATTGTCCCTAGGTGTGAGTGTGTGAGTGCCTGGTTGTTTGTCCTGTTTGTCTCTGGTGACCTGTCCAGGTGACCCCTCCTCTCACCCGGAACGTAGCTGGAGAGGCACCAGCAGCTCCCGACCCCATTAAGGGACAAGGGTGAACAGAAAATGGATGGATGGACGGATTTAGCTCTTGGTGTTACTGAAGGACAGCCGGCCCTCTTGATAGAAGATTTTAAGAAAATGGCTGCATATCAATTAATCATTAGTCGATCGATTAATTGATATGTAGCCAAAAAAAATCAGCTATAACAAAAATACTCCAGAACGTGGAATATTTCATCCTGATGAGAGGAGTCGTCTGCTGTTGATCAGGACTGCAGACAGATTCCGGTCATTTCCTGGAGGAATGCAGAACCGAGCCAGTAGAGTCCGATCACACAGGAAAACGTTATGCTCTCGTACGTTATCTTCACTTTCCTGTCAGGGCGGGGACCGCCGGGTCCGACTCGACCCAGCAGAACAAAAATAGAATCCCTTCCCCCCCATCTCTTCCAGGAAGCAGAAAGTTGTTGGAGTTATTGTGTGTTGTTATCATTCTTACACTGATAATATTACTTTAGATTATTGTTCCTACGTTAGTCTTATATTAATATAGATTATTGTGATTTCCATTTAGGAGTGTTGGCCTTTTACTGTGTGTGTTAAAACTTTTGACTGCTGTGTTGGAAACTTTTAAGCCACTCTGACTGAATGTTTCTGCAGCATGATATTAATAGACTTAATATGATTTTATTAATAGGCTGGAAACAAAACAGACTTTACTCACAGTTTGTTGCTGTTCTGTCCTGCTTCTGTTAGAACACCCTGCACAGAGTTACTGGTCTCCACGTTCCGAAAGGCCCAGTTGTTTGTCCCGTCAGAAGCACAGCTGCTTATAACGGGGGTCTGCAGTGGGAGGAGCAGAGGATGATCTCTCTCTGCTTATCCCCAAAGGACAAAGAACAGACAGCGCAAGAAGACATAATGAAATATTTCGTAATATACAGTTGGTGCAGATTCTGAATACTCCAGTTAACGATTAATTGATGATTAAATTAGTTGGTGATTATTTTAATAATCGATTAACCACGATTAATCCGACTAATTGTTCCAGCACTAATTAGAATGAAGTTATTTTAGAGGAAAGTCCTAATTCTGTGGTCTGGAGAAAAATGAACCCAGTTCAGCTTTAACTGGTTGTTTCCTGACAGAACCAGTAAACATGATGTGAGTCGTTATTTGTGTCGGTGAATTCTGGCTGTGCATTTCTCAGGATCAGACGATTTCCAGGAAAACGAAAGTGAAAGTCCCAGTACCAGACTGAGGTCATCTTTCTTTAACTCTGTTCTCTGTCTGGGTCTTTTTTTAGTTCATTTGTAACCTTGAAAATGCTTAAGAAATGTTTACATTTTACCTTGGGAAAAATTCAGACATTTTTACTTCCCTGCAAGCATACTGTTGCATGAGCTGTAATAATTAAATTACAACTTATTGGATTAAAATGAGCGGAGAAAGAAAGATGGCACAGATGAAGAGCTGCTGTAGAAAAACTGTTAATTCAATGAGGTGAAAGTTCATGCATAAGGAAAACAAGCACAGAATATCACTGGCCTGCTCCAGCTGGCTCATGTCTCTATATCTCATGTGGTGGGTGGGTGCAGGGTCAACCAAGGTTCACAAGTTTCAACAACAGGAATCGACTCAAAGACAGGAAACGGAGCTCAAAGGTTCTCAACGTGAACAGGAAACTGCGGCTTTGAAACGTTTTCATTGTTCTGGGTGGCAACAGAAATCTGCCTGAATTAGCAGCAACCTGTCTGGCCAATCAGAGAGCTGCTTTCAAATGGCTGAAATGAAATGAAGAAGAAACAACGGTTGTGATTGGTTAGAAGGATCTAAACTATGAATTCATTCGCTTCTGAGTTTATTCAGCTTTATTTGCTTTGGTTCAGCAAAACAACATGTCTGTTGGATTACTGCATCATTTTGCTCAAACATCTCTGTCCTGCGTTCCCATTGGCCATAAAATTGCGTAAATTTGAATTACGAAAATAAATGTGCTTAATTGAAACTCGGCCACTTTACAAAAACCCAAAGTTTTGCAAAGTTACTGTATTTCGCAAAACTGCAATGAAAACAGTTTTTTCATACAACCGGATGTTACTCCTGCTGGAAACGATGAAGAAGATGACAGGAAGTGGTTTAAGGATGATGTTTTTTAATAATTTATTGAATAAATAAACTTATTCACATGCGACTTTAATTGTGGTTTTTATTTAATGGAAACACCACAATTGAGAAATAGCATTTTATTAACATTAGCGGAATATTGACAACGTTTTGCTCACGTTGGTAATGGAAATGTAGCCAATTATGTGAAGAAGGTGAAGAGTTAAAGCAGCAGTCAGGCGTACAAACATAGAAAACCAAAGCATTCAGTTGTTTAAAACAATGTAATATTAAGAAAATTTAAAATATTTAACGTAAGGTAAATCATCACTGCTCCCAATAACCCAAATCTGCACTTATTTGCACATTTTTGCACAGTTGGCGTAATTTGGGTTAGATCTAATAAATCTGCTAGATTATTAGGCAACAGAACCACCCAGAGGTTCTGGTAACATCAAGAAAATCCAGAAATTAAGCGATATGTTTTACAGATTCTTGATTTTAATGTTTCATAGTGTCATTTTTATCATGTTTAGTAACTAGGAATATAGCAAAAACAGACAAAAAATCAGTAGTGTTGTATTTTATTAATTTTTGTCACATTTGACCCGTTTACAGTAGCTAAACCAGAACCAGTACCGCTCAGGACGGCTTCAAGTCTTTATGGATTTTAGATGTAAACAATGTTTTCTTCACACGTTCCTCAATCAGTTCTGGAGTTCCACAGGGTTCTGGACTAAGACCCATTCAGTTCCTGCTTTGTGTTTTTCTGGATAATATCAGGGAACATTTATGCACTGCAACAAATATCACCAAGTATTTTTGATCTAGTTTCTGCTGCAAATATATTAGTATAATTTAAATAAGATGAAACTAACTTTTCAGTAAGATATTGGAGTTTAAGTGCTTGTTCTACTGGCAGATCATTTCACTTATAACATCAAAAATGTTTTTGTTATAAGTAAAATAATCTGTCAATGGATTTTAACTTTTTAAATAAACATTAAAGGATTATTTATAAGCACCTCTATCTTGGTAAAAGTTACTTTTTAGTTGTGTCATATGTCAAGTGCACTACAATGTTTCCAGTAGAAGCTAGATTCAAAATACTTGGTGAGATTTTGTATTTTTCAGAGGATAAATGTTTGTTTTTACGTTGATACCATCCACCATGATCTAACTATAAAACCTGAGAAATCTAACGGTTACTGAGACTTTAGTTTGTCTCGAAGACACAAAAAAACTACCAGATTCTTTATTTATGGGTTTTTAACGCTGTTAAAAACTGAAATCTTTGTTTTCAGATTGAGTTTGTGAAGAACCTGGAGGTCTAAAGATATAACGTTATAATGCTTAGAAAATAAACGTGCTGTGGTGATGGAGGGGAAGAACTCGGTGTGCTGTTTAAACCTCAGGGATGTTCAACTGGACCCGACTGAACATTTCAGGAGAACATGCCAGTCCGGTTCCGTTGATGGCGCAGGCGTACTGCTGCTCCAGGTAGCATTTATCAAGCTTCTGTCCAGTAGAATGGTCACTCAGGCAGGCGTCCAGGTGGACGGTGGCTCTGAACCTGGACTGCAGCAGAACCAGAGACAGGGCCAAGGTGACCACAGAGAACGGGACGCTGTCTGATTCTTTTCCTGGGAGGATGAAGGGAATGACGATCCGGTTTGTCCCAACAGAACCGTGTTTTTTGGTGAGAGACTCAAAGTTTTTCCAGATTCCATCGTCTGGTCGAAGAGGACTAACGGTGATGTTTGGGATCATCTGGTCTCCAGCCTGCCTCATTGAGTTCCAGTGGTCCGGTAGCTTCACGGGTCGATGTTTTTCATCAGGCACTGTGCAGTCGAGCTTCTTGGTGCAGTAGAAGACTCTGTGCCGAGGCTTCAGCCGTCCTGTGGCGATGCCGTACCCCAAACTGCAGGTGACACAGTTCCAGGGAGCGTAGAGAACCACGTCCCTGATGGAGGCCAGAGGCAGCAGACAGCTGGCTGGGATCATGTAGTCTCTGATTGATCCATGAGCCATGAAGACGACGTCCACAGCGTCGCCGTGGTCCTTCTGCTCCTCCGCAGCGATGTGTGTCTGCAGGAAGTTAAACATGTCCGCCAGCTTGCTGAAGGTGCTGGACTCTGAGTTTTCTCTCAGCCATGTCAGGACGGTTTGGTCGCTACAGTTTTCCACAGCGAGCGTCATCAGTCTGCTGCGTTCATCAGGAATCGTGACGATGTCAGAGCGACGAACTCCTCTGAGGCGTTTCCTCCTGGAGAAACCAACAAACCGAGCATCAGCCGTGCTTCGTTTTTAACGACACGCCAACATGGAGGACGGTCTCAGATAAACCTATTGGTGTCCAAACATGTCGACCTGGGGCCAAAAATGTCCAGCTGAAAATACTCTGGGTGCCAGAGAATTTGATTATTTTTATTTTTAATTATAATTAGACAATACGACAGAGTGTTGGAGCCAAACTAAAAAATAAAAATAAGAAATGTACAAGAATAAAGTCATAACATGATTTTATTCTAGTAATATTATGACTTTATTTTTATACAAGTTTATTTGTGTTGCAGATTTTTGCTCAGGTCTCTAGAAAATGAGATCCAGATCTCAGTGGGTTTTACTCAGTTAAATTAAATTAAATTAAATTAAATTATCCAAATCTCCATTGTCGTAAAAAA
>CAEGAE010100966.1:0-37286 GCA_903067095.1 Girardinus metallicus | reverse complement strand
ATGTCTTCTCCCTCTCTCAATCCCTAATTTCCTGTCAAGCTACTTTCAAATAAAGGCCACTAGAGCCTCAAAAAATCTTTAAAAAAAAAAGTGTCATGATTTACCGAATGACAATATTTCTGACAACAGTCATAAATATTCATGAAGACTTACTCATGTTCATGACAGGCGTTATGTCATGTTTATGACGGTGACAGTCTTATTCACAACCTGTCAAATAAAGTGTTACCAAATGTTGAAGAATTTAAAAATGCTGAAAGTTCAAGTTTTTGTATTTATTTACGACTTCAATAATATTAGACAGCAAAATACAACTTAATACAACAATAATTAATTTGCTTAATCAAATGAATCAATAAATCACTTTCAGTTATTACCTCCTTCCTGAATCTGTTCAGCAATTCATAGATATTGTTTTTGTGGCTGTGGCGTTTAGACTGTAGAGTTTAGACTGTTGCTCAGTAACTCTGAAGTTAGGAAAACCAAATGTTTTTCAATCGAGTCTGCAAGTATCACTGGGGACTCTCTTATTAGATATCCTGAAATTCGGAATAATTTACACTTTACAGTGTCTGAATGATTACTTTGATAAGTAGCAAACAAACCCAGTGAGAGTGTTATGATCTGTTTGAGTTTGAACTTTGGGTGCTATTTGAGTTTCTGTTTGATCATTTCTATGTTTCTTTATTATGATGCATTATTCATTCTTTTGTATTTTTTGGTTTATTATAATATTTGTACATTTGACTTTGATACCATAAGATTAGAGTTTTCCTTTCAGTTCAATGTTTCTGTTAGTTTCTGGTATGCTTTGATTCATATCTGTTCATTTCTCTTCCTTCCTCTGCTCTCTTCAGCCTGCTGACTTTTGTGTCCCACACAGGTGTTTCCTATCACCTGATTGCCTCACCTGCAGTCTTCTCGGCTCATTGTTCTCCACTGACTTTTCCTGACACTTCCTGTTTCCCTTCAGCTTAATATCCTGCTTGCACTTGGTAAGTTAAGTTTTGTATTTTAATTAAATGTGTTTTGAGATTATCCTGACTAACTTATCTTAACTCAAATCCACAAAACACGACAGACTGACACTTGTTACGGTTTATAATTGTAAATCTAGATAGATATTATTTAATCAAAAATCTGAATTAAAATACCGGCTTTCAAAATAAAAAATAAATGAATACTGTTTTATGTGAAGCCATAAAGACATTGAAAAGTCTTTGACTGGTTGCATCCATTTTGCTGCACACCTAGTCTCCATCAAGGAATATGTACTCCAGGGACGACTGCCAGAACAAATGACTAAATCAGATAAATGACGTCTCAACAATTTATGTAGTTCTGTTTATTTAATAACTACTGTGAACTGGAGTTGGGGTCCCAAATCAAGTTCTGTTTGTGGCCCCATGCAAACTTGGGTTCTTCACTACTGGCATCCTTCAAAAACCATCCTTCATTAACAAATTATTCTTTATATAAGCAGTGAAATTGGGAAATTTATAGCATTTCAGTAATCAAGCCTTTTTTTAAAGCCACCAAACCAACTTACAACAGATTTCACGGCTGTATTTTTAACTCAACTGAGCTGTTGACAGATATTTAATGTGGAATTAAGTCTCAAATTATTATTTCCTCTAGCAGATTTAGATTTCAAATGATTTTCTAGTTAACCAATAACTTTTTGATAAGAAAAGAGACAGTGAGCTCTGTGATGATGATAAAACATTGTAAAAGACGGATGGATTTTGAGGGGCAAAAGACAATTTATCTTTTTCATGTGTATTTTATTTCCAAAATGACTTAAAATTATTTACATCCTCCTCATTAATAAATGGTAAACACTCGATAACTGATAAGATCATTTGAGGTTTGAAGGCCTCATTGCCATGATGCAAATCTTTAACTCCCTCCATAGGTGACTGAAATTACTTTGAACCTAAACTTGTTTGTGGTCTAAAAAATTTGGAGCTTAGCTGTACTTATTTTATTTCTGGAGCTGATGGTGACAAGTGGTTTCAAATTTAAGTGATTAACTTAAATTTAACTTTGAATGACTTTCTCAAAGTGACCCAGGCAAAATGGATAGACTGAAATCAAATTGGTCATATTTGTAGCCTGTCACCCCCCTAATCCTAACACAACAACCATTAGAGAAATTTACAGTGGTTGGTAACTACTGGCATAATTACAATAACGCTATCTAAATAAGTTAAGACAGAGGACTATTAAGATTTCATGCACCCACTGATGTTTTCTATGTGTGAGCTATATATTGGGTTGATTTATATAACTTGAGTGCTTTTGCATGACGATCAGGAAAAAAGCTGAAAAGTTTAAATGTGTAATAACATTTTCATTATGCCCAGGAGTTATCGTGATGCTCATATTTATTCATGACAACCTTAAAATTATATTTTATACTAATTTCCAGTGTAAAAATATTAGCAATATACAGCATATTAATTCTGTTTTAGAAGTAGAAAGTGGGTGTAAAGTCTTGTACTTTTCAATTTTATGTTAATACACAGAATTGAAACTTACTGTTTGTATCTCTATCTCTCATTTAAAAGGCATTTTCTGCAACACTTCTGTTTCCTCTGAAACAAATTTTCACAACTGCCCTTATGTTGGCTTTGAAGACAAGAAGGATGGTAAGAAAGTTGTGCTCCCTGCTGGTGATACTCTGTAGCTACAAGTGGGGTAACTCCACAGCAATTCATTTGCCCGATTTTCATCTTTAAATTCCACAACAGAAGCCACATTCCCACAGCTGGAACTGTGTAGGGTAAGTACTCTAACATGTTGTGATCTTCTCCACCTGATCTTTTCAAGTATTTGTGTATTTGATTCAGATTTTTCCTCACCACTAAAGAAAAATAAACAGTTAATTTACATCTTGTCTTGTATTGGAAGATGCAAAACAGTCTGTATTTTTCAGGACAAACAGCTGTCTTCTACAGATGTATAATCATGTATAGGGTTGTTTGATTGAAAACTAGGTTACTGTTGCAACACAGATACTCACACATATGGATAATTTAAACAGAGAAATCAAACTGCATACCAGAAAATGGAACCCTGGGAACTTGGAAGGAACTTAGAAGGAAACTGCACACAATTCCAAATTATGCCAATTATGAAATTAAATTCATATTTTCTTTTTATTTTACATCTGGCATTTCACAAGAAATTTAGAATGGGTATTATCATATCTGATAAAACACATAAAGATGCTTGTCTTCTTAAATGGAGTTACATTAAGATTAAACAAAATAAGTAAGACAGTGTAATCACAAAAATATATACAGATATGTATATTTTTTCACATAATTCTAATGTACCAATTTCATAAGTTTTGATCATATGAAATTGGTCATTTACATAAAACTGAGTTGAGCAATATTCTGCATAAATTTGATGAAAATCCCTAACACCAAATGTGCCATTTGTCTTTTCCTTTGATTTTTTTCTTCATATACATAAATCCAGTCTTCATAAAGGTAAAAAAATGTTCCTGGCAAAGATCAAAAATCAATGACGTGATGACTGTTGCATCCATTATAGTTACATGACGGAACAACATCTCTAATCGGAGATGCAGGGACGACCTTGATTAATTTGCATTATTGACATGCTCAAAAAGTAGTAGGACACTTTGATCTTATTATGAATCTTATACATTAAAATGTGGTTTACAACTATTCTTTTAACAAGTAAACAAAATATAGGCATTATTAATAGTTCTAGAAAAAATTTAAAATAAATTTTAAAAATATAGAAGTCTACTGAGCCAACTATACAAATCATATCTAAATGTTATGTTAATATTATTGTACAAAATATGTGTCTTTTGCATTTCTTGTTCATGTGTGTGATTTTATACTACTATCATGTTCAAAATAAACAAAGTATCTAAAGCTCAAGGGCTCAGGTGGCTAAGGGCAGGTAACCTTTGGTCTTGAGTCAAGACTTTGCCATAAACAGAGGTGACCTCCCAGGACATTTCAGTTGTTAGCTTGAAACGGAATGAAAGATCTGATGTCAAAGATGTTGTTGGAAACCAGAGCCACCTGAGCCTCCAGATATGATCTTTTTGTGAGACCGCCAATTAAAACTAATAGATGTCTGCAGAGACAGATACAAAGAACCTATAATGCTGATCAGAAGCTTTGTCCTCTCATTAATCTGACAGGAGAAAATCTGAAACTGATATTGTGTAAAGATTTACCAGTGCAAATTTTAATGGGTGATGTGAAGCTCTAATTTTTTTAAACCTTTTTACAACAATGATGGCCTTCTATCTTAATTATTATCATATCTGAAGAAAATTTAAAAAATCTTAATTATTAAATTCATTGATCCACATATTCATTCTCTATACCCTCTTATCCTTGCATGGCCTCAGGGCAGTGTATATTAATATGACTTATCTCAAGTGATGGGCAAGAGGGGAGGTCCACCCTGGACAGCTAGTCCGTCCATCACAGGGAAACAACCACACACTGACACACACTCCGAGCTAAGGACAATTTTGCCGAGACCACTCAACTTAAGTCATGTTTTTGGACTGTGGGAGAACATGCAAATTCCAGTACATTCAAATCTCATGTACTGGGTTCGAAACCAAAGCCTTTTTTTGAACCCATGACCTTCTTGGTGCAAAGCAACAGTGCTGAATTTAATTATATAGATTTTAAATCATTAAAAGTTTGCTTTTAAAAAGCCTTTATTAGCTTGATGGCCATTTAAAGTGTGGTTACACTTCACGTCACATATGCCCATCTAATTCATACTGAGCAGAGTAGGTCAGAGCCAGTGTGTGTTGCCCAAGGACATTTTGACATGTGGTAAGGAACTGCCAGCCATTGCCATCCAACTGCAAGCCCCCACTTTTCCAGTTTGTACATTTCTTCATCTGTTTTGTTTTCAAATTCATTAAAATTTTATATGTCATAGTCACTCCACCCTGGAAAAAAGCTGTTCAGATTTACAATTGCTCTATCATTAAAAGATATATTATGATGATAAGTGCATATTAACCTCTCATTTCAACTGTATAATGTGCCACAGCACACAGAAAACTAACCAGTGGGAGTTATCAAGTCAACAAAGCACAAGCAAAACCAACAATAAGTAAATTTCAATATTTTCTTAGCAATATACAAAGAAAACCTTGGAGGAGTTTTGCAAATACCTGCAGCTGATATTTCAAAAGTATATCTTCACAAGATAGGGACAGATAAACTCTGATTATCAGAGAGCATCCCTTTCAGGTGAAATACAAAGGCCACAGTGGCCTGTTCATATCAAAGGAGACTCCAAAGGATAAAAAGGAACTGCTGTTCTCTGGGGAATTGCAATAGAAAAAAGGGAGAAAAAAATCAATATAATTTTTAAGGAGCACATAGGGACCATGGGATCCTTCCAGCTGCCATGTGGGAATACAATACGAATACTATGTTTTTTTTTTTGTTTTTTGTTTTGTTTTTTTCTTTTATGTTTTATCCATGCCACACATTTAGTACACAGGCAGGCAACAGTAATGAAGTGTAATTGTCAGGCTTCTCTGATCTTGTTGTCTTTTTTTTTTTTTTTTTTTTTTTTCCACAAAGGTTTCAGGCAAACAAAATCTATTGGTAATTATAATGTGTATGAAAGAATATCCGCTGCAGGAGAAAATGACTTAAGTCAATTCAGAAACAACAAAAACAAGGAACGTCTCCAGCTGTTAACTTAAGTTCCACCTCAAAACTGCCTGGCCCCAGTCTGTATTTGGCACTGGCAATTCAATACTTTATATAGGGCAAACATCTCCTTAGACAATGAAAGACAGTTTGGGAATTGTTTTTCTAAAATGTCTGCCTAGCTGGTACGTTTGTTGAAAAGAATTGGCACAAAACTAAGACCTCCCTCCCCTCTCTGCACATTTATTTGTATATAATCAGCTTATAAATTCATCTTTTATTGCTGTACAATAACCTCCCACTGAAAGTTTTAGAAAAATCCCATCAGTCCGGGATACACAAAAAATAAAAACAACTTGTCAATGTGACCCTTCCGGAGTAAAAAACTCAGACCCTGTCGGATGGGGTCCAAATGTTCCCATCTCTTGTGACTGCTGGAGGTTTAAACATGCCAAATTTTGCTTTAATGGAAGCAGCTTGCTCTCCTGACAGTAGCAGGAGGAGTAACTGTTGTTATTGCTGTTGGTAAAAGAAAGTAGGAGTGCACTGATTGCAGTTTTCTGCCCATCAGCAAAATTGAAAAAGCCTGACTGATTATGACGTACGCCAATTTGTTTCTGTACAAAGTATAGCAAAAAAGTTGTGAAATATGTTTTTGTTTTTTAACCTGAGTCATCCTGGGGTTTTAATCCCATTTGACTGGACTGTAATATATAGAATTATATTTCTGTTTTAAAATTTTCATATTCATGTAGTTTAGACATTAAGCATGCGAGCATGTACAGTGTCATTTTAAAGTGACAATACTCCCACAGAAAATATATTGTACAAAATAGACAATATTTGTCTATTTGAGGTGGAGTAAAACAGACAAATATCCTCCTTTTCTCATACTAGGTTCTTAGTACAGTGTCAATACTATTTTTATCTTTTGTAGTTTCATCATTGATAAATTCCTTGAGTTATGTTTGGCAATCTGTTGAACATATTTGGTCAAATGATTCATAACTTGAAATTCAAAGTTTAGGACTTGACTTTGTGCCTGCCTGTCTCAAATAAAAAAACACCTTTGGCTGCTTTAGCTTGCAGATGGTGATTTCTGGTGGGGAAGAGGTCCAGGAATCGATGCGAGGGTGAAAGGCTGCAGTTGTTTGGTGGAATTACATTTAGGATGTGCATTATGTGGTGCAGTATGTCAGTGAAAACAGATAAGTACCCCCCTTGCTGATAGCACCAGCTTTGCTGCTGCCTGTGGTGGAGTGCACTCTCACCAAACCCCGTTGTCTGTCAGACAAAATTGATTGTCATTACCACGGACATATTGCTCTTGTATTCAAGTCACATGACCATTTCTTGGCCCTACTTTCTTCAATGTCCTGCGGTTCTACTGAGAGTCGTCTGTTTTTGCAAATATAGAGTTTGACAGACTCTTTGGCTTATGCTGACTTGTCTGTCTCGATCAGCCTCTCTCTCTCAACGACAGAACACAGGGAGAAGACAACCTGCTCGAGATTTTCAAGGACAAGAGGGCTGCTCCAACTTAAAATAATGCAATGGAGGTTTGAGAGGTTCCAGACAAACTCCAGGGCTGAATGTCAATTCACTTCAAAGAGAAAAATATAAAGACACTGAACTATGTTTCGCAATGCATTTACACAAAGGTTTTAGAAGCTTTATCCACCTACTTTCAAAGACTGGGAGACACCTTGGCACTTATCAGTGCAAGGCAGGGGCTATTAAGCTGACAGTTTTTTCCCAAGGAGGCTTAACCTGCACCTTAGAGATTGTTTGAGTTGTCAGGTTTCTAAAGGTGGAACAAACACCTGCTTGAATTAATGTCAGTAAATTAGATATAATTATGCTCCCTCTAGGTGTTCTCTTAATATGCTGTGCAAAGTTACAGTGCAAGAAATGTGACATGAACCAGAATGACAACTTTTTGATAAAACTGTCAAAAACCTCAAGTTTCAACAGCCGAAGGTTTTCATACATTTGGTCAATTTTGACAACCGGTGAAAAGGAAGGAATCAATTCCCCAAGGTCTCTGTTAGTAAGAAAGTGCCTTGCAAAAGTATTCGTATCTCTTGTACCTTTTCACAATATGTCATATCTTGACCACAAACCATTTGGGTTTAATGTGATAGACCTGCACAAAGCATGTATAGTAACTCTACTTAAATAGGATTTAATATGGACTAAAGGTTCGCTTAAATTCAATCAGCATCTTTTACAAACCAATATCTTGTGAAAAAAATAATGTTTGGACTTATAGTAAGCAAAAATGTTGCTTATATAGAAGTAGCAACAGAGCAGTAATGGTATGGCGCTTGATCTGGGAGGGGGCTACAACTTATTTGGCCATCTAAGAAAATGCTGAGAATTTCAGATGGGAGCAAGACATAGATGAAAACAGAGGCTAGATGCAATCAAAGAGCGAAGCAGAAAATCAATCGGCAGCACAGGGATATATTATTTATCAGAAGCAGGCATAGACAGGCTTCAACTGATCTTTGAAGAAAATTATAAACTCCTCAGATTGTATAAGACAAGCTAATCAGTATGATTGATGTTTTTCAGTCATGTCAGTCTGTACGATCTTAAAAAGTTTTAAAAAAGATAAGGATCAAACAGAGGAGGATTAATTTATGTTAGTGAAACTGAGCAGGATTTTTGCTGGAATCTTCATGGTTTTAAACATTGGTGCATTTGCATCTTTGTGATTTCATGCTTCATGATCTGAAGAAAATCCTCCGGGAGCCAGAAGTTGCACCCTCTTGTTCCATTTAACACTACATTTGCCGTTGGCTTCAGTCCATCTGCTCTCCGGTCCCGAGTTCATTCTCCCACCGTTTTTCCATTTGCACTTTTTCAGATATTCGCTGCGTTTATCTGTGTCTCCTTTATTTTATATTTACTTCATCACTTTAACCTGTATCATCCATCTTTCATCCATATCTTTGTTTCTTGTGTTTTTTGTCCTTCCTCCTAACATTTCATTGTCCACTGATGAATTACTACTTTTGTCCTTGTTTTTCCCATCGTGCTTCCAACAGTCTTACCTCTTTTCACAACTTCTCAACTCTCTTTAAGTCTCGGAAAGCTTTAGTCCTTCTTTGCTGTCCCTCATTTTTACTTCTTTTCCCTTTTAAAGAGGGTGCTTGGTGTCCTTCTTTACCCTTTCTTTATTCACTTTCAGATTTTTATGTCCCTTGCTTTAGGCTGGAGAAGGCTTAAAGCATTTTACAAGCCTGGTAAAAGGGCTAGGGGATATATTTTCTGTCTCTGGCAAAAGGCGTTTGTTCGATGCAGTCCAAATCTCTTTTGGGTAGAACAGGAAACAACGTATTTCTGGGAAAGGTCGAACAGATGCTAGGTTGACCTCAATGAGTCAGCTGGCTGCTCAGAGTAGAACAAGCACTTTATAAATTAACTGGTAATCTGAGGAAATGGATGAGTACTAAGCTTTCTTCTGCAACAAGAGGACTGTTCCAACCACTGTTGGGAGGAAATTTGTTTGAGGAAATATGTTTCTCTGTATGTGAGGCAACCATCATGTTGTTTTGTTGAGGCATAACTAAAATATGGAATTCTCAAATCCTTTTTGTTTTTTACAGAAGGAATATCAGTGTCTCTGTTTCTAGAAGGTAAACAAATGAGCAAAAGTTCACACTGTTTTATTGGCGTTTCATGTCATAGGCCAAAGCAAAGTACCACTTAATTGGGCAATGGAAGGAAAATTATACATGATTTTGCTTTTACCTAAACATGGTGATTTGTTTGGATGCCCTGGTATCAGAGGCACCAGATCAAATAGGAAGCAGAGCGGACCTTTACACATTTACACATTTTTCATCAGATTTTTGTGAGGTTTATTCAGTGTTTAAATTGTCAGTTTACTTGTTTCCACAGTGAAAGGTGTTGAATATTTCAAACTAAAAAAAAAAGGCAAAAACATGAACAAAATGTGCATGTTATTTCTAATCAGTGGTAATAAATGTTGCTATGGGTCCAATCTCTTAAAAACTGATGCCATATATGGTTATTAAATTTTTCTTAGATTCAGGTTTTCTCAGGTCAGAGTATTGGTGAATCTGAAAATAAATTTGAACTGGTTTTCTTACTTTTCATTTCTCGCTGGTATAATCCAGATCCACTGATACAAGACTTTAATTTCCTTCAATGCTTAGTTAAAATAACCAGCTTCGCTTGTACATTTAACACCCATGCACATCACAGAACATAATTGATCATTTTTTTAAAAAACGTTTTGGTTTCAGGATGCATCAATACTAGATACCTGATCCTTGACCTGAGCATCGGTGTCTTATCTCCAGATGAGATAAACCCCCGTCTGCAATTATTTCTAATCATGATCTTGATGTCTGCAAAGGGAGCAGTAATAGCCCCATGAAGAGCTTTGTGTCCTGCTCTGAGTATCGATCCAGTCTGTTTCAGCCTCATGTTAATGAAAGACTTTAAATAATGCAGACACAGCACTACTATACACATACAAAACACGTAATACTATAGATCTACCTTTCTTCATTCTTTTTCCTTCCTTCCTCCTGTCTTGTTATCATTGTCATTTTTATCTTCCTATACGGTATTCTTTAGATAAAGGTTGAGGAAGGATACCCCCTACTGCTCTGCTCTCCCCGTCAGTGCAGCCTCACCACCTCTGATCCACTGTCTTTCTGGATGCTATGAGATTCAAAGATACCCTCTGCTCCCAGAGATGTAACACCCCCGCTGAAATATCAAGTGTGTCCAAATTTAGGACCATCTCTTGCCCTCTATATCAGATTGCATGTTTCTTTTGCTTTATTGGATGCTTTTGTCTTCCTGATTGTGAAAGCGTATCTCAGTGAAGGTGTGAAAAGCAATATCCCCCCCCAGACACACAAAGCCAAGCACAATATTGTGTAATTGTGGCAGCATAATGAGATGCCAGTTGAATAGAGCTTGAATTAGGAATCGTCTCCACAAGCACAGCTCTTCAAACATTCTCAAAAAAAAAAATGTTCAAGCAAAAAATGCAGATGAATGCTTTTCAGCTACTTCAAAATAACAAGTATCCCACTTCCTTTGATTATTTTTGTTCGATTTCTGCGAGAAATTTAACCAACACCAAGGCAAGAGAGACTAATATTACCGTTATTCAAATAAAAATATCTATTAAAAACTTTGGAAGGGAGAAAAGAAACAGTTTCTGCTTAAAGTAGCGAAATGTAAATGGGACTTCTTTCAATTGTTCTTAGTTCTTTGTAGTTTGGCAACTACATGTAAAGAGAAGGGACATTTGTCATGCAAAACAAATAATTGTGCCTTTGTGAATTTGAGTTTTGTTTCATATGTCTGTTCACAAGTAAATAGCTTCTGACAGAGCTGCACGATTTGGAATCATGTTGGTGAAATTTGCAACAATTTGCAGTGAACAGGAAAATATTTAACTATAATTTGTGAATATATTTCTGCGTTCAATTTATAGTAAACATGGGTGACAGTGAGTATCCTATTCAGCCCGGGGGTAAAAAAAATTCAGTTATTTCCATTTCACCCACATAATATAGTAAAACAGATGAGGTTAGGGATCTAGTCCCAACAATACCCCTGCAGTTGGAAAGCAGAGCCACCAACGAATAGTTGAAATCCACAAATACTTGAGACTGTCCTCTAAACTAACTGCCTATTTTAATAGTTCAAACACAAATTATACCTCAATTTACAATCATGTGCACAATGTAAACCATCTTGGCACTTTCACAGAAGCAAACATTCATATTCTTCCGTATCAATTCACTCTTGGAGGTAGAGCCAATCAGCACCAAAGAAAATGGATGGTGCTGAACAAAATAGGTGAATTTTACAAAACCATTTTGGAGTTAAATTCCACAGAAAAATCTGTGATTAGATGAATACATGAATGATGAATAATTCTATTATGTTTAACAGTAAGCATCATCAAATACCGGTGGAGACGCTGAAAGCATGGTGAGTTTATAATCAGCTAACATTTATGCAGACAAAGCTCTTCCATGGAATTTTAATGACATCCCTAACTTCTACCATTATTTAATTAATATTGGATTTCTGCCTATTTGCGGTTCAGTATTCATGGATTCGCCTATTTACAGAATTTTCTGTGGAAAGTGACTCAAGGGGATAATCCACCTATAAATCCTTTTGCATTTATTTACTTTCCATAGCACATCTAAAATATTTTGGAAGAAAATGCATTTGGAAGCTGGAATAACTTGGCTCAATGCAACTTCACATATCATTGGCTGGCATTGGCAAAGTAGCCAATCCAGGACCTGCATTTAATTTCCTTAATTCTGATTGGCTGTATCAACAAGAATGGAAATAAAGAAGAATGTAGGTATTGACTTCTGCAGAAGCACTAAGAGGGTTAACACTGTGCATATTAAGGTAAACTCCACACAGCCTGCAAATTTTTATGAACACTGAGAAGCAGATCTAATAAATGTAAGTTCCATGACTTTATTTACTAAAAGTGCCATCCATCACTAATTAAAGAACATTTCAACTAATGTTTCGTTTTTGAAAAGAAATTGAACACATATGGCAGTGAAAAAAAGGTTGGTGCTAATTTTAAGCTTGCTCTTTGGATAAATTTATTTGATCACTATGCACACATTGAAAGGCAGTGGGTAGAGTTTTTTTTCCAAAAGCTGTTATGCTTTTATTTTTGTTCCTATCCTTATTTTATATTTCAAAGTACACCATGCTCTCTTCTGTGCTCTCTGCTGGTGAGAACGTATGGAGAAGAGTCTCTGGAGGTACATACAGATGATCTCATGCTTCGCTGTATCTTCCATTAAATCTAGTCATGAATCAAATTAGCTTTTGTTTTTCAACTGTCACTTGTTTTTTAAAGTCCACTAAAGGAGGACTTTAAAAAACGTTTAAAAGACATTTTCAGAGGCCCATTTTGTGCCTCTGAAAATGCTACAAAGGAATAAATTGAGTTTTACAAGAATCTCACAAATACTAGAAGAATGAGAATTTTCCTCTTTTAATGGTGATGCCTAATCAAACTCTGCTGGTGGCTTGAAACTCATTAATATACAAAAATATAATTCTCTATTTACTGTTGTCTAAATCATCAAGTTCAGTGATTGCTGCCTCCCTCTGGATAATGATGCCAACCAAAATGGGTAAAGTCAGCTTGCGATGAGGGGAGGAAAGCCCACCAACCACTTTTCATCAATGTCATCGCAGCAAGTCGATGATTTGGGCATCTGGACTTGGTAAAGTTCAACCCAACCACTTTTCATCTAAATGTTGCATGGTTGTTGGTGTGTGTTTCCGAAACGAGTGTTTCTGAAACTGCTGATTTACTGTGATTTTCACTCACAAGCATCTTAAGTTTACAGATATTGATTCAAAAATTAATAAAATACACAATGAGCAGCAGATTTGTGGAGTGAAATGCCAGTTAAAGTCAAATGTCAGAGTTGAATGGGCAGTCCAGTTTGGGATTACAAAATTTTAACATATGCTCAAACAGTTAAACTTGTTCTCCTGAGGCACAACCTGGTGAATGTGACTGAGGTAAAATATTTGCATACATTCTCAGCACACACTGTGTTCTCGTCTGTCATGGTGAAGAAAGACCTGAGCCAAAAAACAACACTCTCAATTTATCAAGCCTATAGTCATGAGATACGGATCACGAGGAAAAGCATAATCCTGGATCTAAACAGCCGATCTTCCTCTAAAGTGTGGCTGGACTACCTTTTAGAGATGAGAGGGAGCTGGCAGTAGAGATGCTGCTCCTTCGTATCAAAAGGAGTAATTTGAGGTTGTTTGGGCATCTGATAAAGTTGCCTTCCAGGCAGATACCTGTGGAGGTTTTCTGCTCACATTGTTATGTAGGAACAGACTTGGCGTAGACCCAGAACTCCCTGAAGGGACTTTGTCTCATTTTGCCTGGAAACAACTTCAAATCCCCCCAAATGTGGGTACAACTTAAACAAGTTCAATGTGGGGATCAATTTATTTTTTTTTATTACTTTATATTCCAAACAAATGTTCCAAAATATTTGAACAGTATTACTGTAAACTTATATTTTTCTGTGTTCGTTCAAACAGGAAAAGCGGATTAATCATTTTTTATAACATTTTTATACATTGATTTTGAACATAGAACAATTTTTTTTAAAGGCGAACTTTAGGATTTATCATTCAAGTAATGTTACAGAGGTCCTGGGGCATTTATGTGGATAATTCAAATATACACCATAACCCAGCTGAGACAACGAACTCCTGCAATTATATTTAACTGACTCTGGCCTTATTTGACCTCTTCAACGAGGCAGAAAGACGTTCTCACACAGATTAAAATTTTTCTTTTTATAAAACCAGATTACCGAGAAACTGCTGTAGAGTGAATCTTTTCGGTGTGAAATGTTCCTGCTGTGAACAGAGTCACGCAGTGGAGAATACATTACACCTGTGAATGCTAATCTGCCTGATATTAGCATTTAAATAAAGTTTTATAGCTGTATCCATCAGCTCTGAAAAAGACATTATGGTTGATAGATGTGACTCAGTTTATCAGTAACTCAGCCTGTCCTCATCAGGAAACACATGCCTGACAGAGTGTAGCACTTTGGTCATGGTTTGTTAGGAAGTAAGAAGGTCGCATAGCATTGCTGACTATTAGACTAACAACCAAGTCCAAACTTTTTCAAAACAAGAACATAATCAAAAGATAGCTCACGAAAAGGAATGAGAGCAGCTTGATTTGCTAAAGTGTTTGAACTCATCTCCTCCTAGGTATGGAAGTTTTTGTGTGATCAATATAGGAGTCACTGATGAAACTGAGCTTTTCATACTTTAGGTTAGTGTGCTGTCTGTAGTTTTATCAACTGCAACTCAAGAGATAGGCAGCCACATTTTACACACTATTGTAGTATTTTTATGTTCACGATTTGCAAAAACATAAAATAGCCATGCATAACTTTTTGTTGATCAAACAAAGCTGGTCTAGAGGTTGAGTGACATACAGATGAGCATGTTGGTAATTTGTAAACAAAAATAGAGAAAAATACACCAAAATGTCAGATGTGAAGAAGTTAAGAGCGATTGAGGCTGGTGTAGTGCCGCCTCACTTGAATAATTTGAGATTTGTTTTTCATTTTTATTAATTATATTTAAAAAAAAACACACACATGGGTGATACTGGGATCTATTGGTGTTTACTTGGATTATTTTATTAGACAAACAACTATTTTTGCTGTGCAACAAAATAATCATATTTCACAACAACAACCTGCTTTTCTTTGTTTTTCTTATCTTTATATAAAAAACGGCTGTACATACATTTACAGAGCCTTCCTTTCGTGCTTTATCTTAGATCTTCTAAGATTTATTTATAATTAATGTCTGTACACTGAGAACTGAAACCAAAGTCAAATACCTTGTTTGTGCTCACAATTCTGATTCTGAAACAAAGCAACGTGAAGAAGAGATAAAGAGAATATTTTCTTCCTGTTTCCATGAGAAGAGAGCGATTGTTTATGACACTTGTGAATCATTAAAGATGAAATTGGCTCAAGGCAAAATCTAGAGAAAAGGAAAAGAAACTAAAGCATAAATGAAGTAATAATGAAGGCACATCGGTGAATCTGTAGTAATTTTCCACTTTGATGGAAGGCCGTGTTCAACTGATCAACCCTAAAGGCATCATGTAAAACACACACAACACACATGATGGCCCCATTTTAATCTTACTGATTTAGGGATGCAGAGTTACTGTGGATAAAAGAAAAATGAGATGTTTTCAACAAGGCTATTATTTCAGGACTGTGCATGAGATTGCTTCCGACTGTGATCTATAAGACAAAGCGATTCCTCTCTTAGTTTGAGATGCGCTCTCCCCTGAGACATCTATTATCAGCTTCCTGTCGCTCTTACATTTGAGAAGTTGTTGCCCTGTAATAGCCGTTTGTTCTCATACTTTTATCTGTTTATTTTTTATTTCTTATTTCTTAAACAGTAGCTTTTCACCATGCATTGTCATGAAGATGCAGTCTACCAAATGTACAAACAACATGTCACTTTGGCTCTTTCTTGTTGAATAAATATTTTGGCAAACTTTTGGAATGGTTATTATTAAACAAATGTACCTTCTAATCTGATTAAAACAATAGAAGGGCGGACTTGTTAAGTTCGGCTGCTTCATTTTTAACAAAATCTGATCGGATTTGTCCCTCTCTGTATTTGGATTCCTGGTATGTAGTAATTGCAAGTAATTTTTTCACATGTTGAATATTCTTTTTCAGCACAGTGATTTTTCTTATCAGTTTTTGAAAATCCATTACTAGTAGCATTTGGAATATTGTTGCCTATTTTTTGATAGATGTTTATATCAGATAAAAGTAGCTCAAATTATAATTATTATTTAATTATAAACAGAAGAATTATAAGAAAAGATAAAAACATACTAGCTGCATGTTTTGCTGTCTGTCTCTGCTTCTGCTTTACTGACCACCTTTTGCTACATATTGTTTGAGATTATTCACATCGTGCACGAGTGAATAACGCTGCTGTCTGGGGTCTCTGTTCCTCGTAGACGTTCATGTTCACACCATAGATAAGTTTGGATACCTTCTCAAGTTTTTATTCAACTTGATGATGAACTCTTCTCATGAGATTTGGTGCTTTTCTTAAAATTTTGCACCAAGTCAAATCCTAGCAACACCTCTTATTGGTGGTATGCTACGGGTTATTTATTTTTAAAGTTGATGATAATATAGCCACAGCTGAAGAGCTGAACACCAGAAACGATGATTTGCACTGGCATTTATAATAACCGGTAATGAATTTAATAGTGAAATGAGGATCTTTGTCTCTACATTTGTGTCCATTACAAAACTGCGTTGTGGCATTTTTAGCTTCATTTTAAAAGTTGGTCTTAAAACTTTTAAAACCAGATTTTAAGTAGTTTGGTAGTTTGAACCACTGGGTGATGTAGCATCAAGAGTTATTACCATTAAGAGTCTGTCTCTATTCTGAGTAATGGCTTTTTAGGTTTTTATTGAAAACTTTAAAAGTCTCATGGCTCCTAGAAGGCTTCAAAAGGGTGTTAGTTATTTTAACTCTTTGATACTAATGTTAAAAAAATAATTGTCAATGTAAATAACTGTTTTATGTGCATCATTTAAAACTCGGCTCTTTAACTTGCAGAGGCTGCACAGTAGTCACTACATCCTACTAGGTGCTAACATTAGCACAGCCCTTGGTCATTTGTATGGTTTCAGTAAAGAACATGATCCCAGGAAAGGTGTGCACACCAGAGCAGGAGATTTCAAACTAGTGTGTTTAAAAAGTATCACTCCCTTCCCCTGAAACTTCAACTAATAAGCTACAAGGTGAAGTAACACATTTAACCATGTGTATTTTAGTTAGTGGCATGCCTACAGAGTTGAGCTTTTTCCACCTTTAGGTGTGTCAGATTAACTCCTACAGCTCCTCACTGCAGTACATTTCTCCCTCAGGACGGCTGCAAATCCCTTTATAGAGATCATCAAAACATGGCCTGTTGGAGTTCTCCCTCAGCAGGGCGGCAGCTTTACCCACACCATATACTGGTGGATTTTAGGAATCAGCACTAGGAACGTAAGAATAAACACTTCAAAGGAAAGTGCAGTACTTGAGTAAATATATTTTGTTTTTATCTGTCACCAATAAAAGCACAGTGCTGTGTAAATGTATTTTTACCCTTAAAAATATCTTCAGTTTCTTCTTTTCCCATATTTCTCATTGTTAATTTTTATTAAGGGTCTGTGTCAATTTCAACATATTTATAAAGTACATGTAAAACCATGGGCGACGGACCAAAGTGTTTTATGTCCGGGTGAAACAAATCAAGGCACAGAAGGAATGAAACAAGATTTTAAAAAGACACAAGACGAGTATAACTAACAAAAACAGAAGTTAAAAAAATGGTTTTGATTTCTTGTTTAAAACAGGAAATCAAACTAACACAACAGAGTTATATCAGTACGTCAGACTCAAATGCACTGCTAATGAAAACCAATTTCAGGAGATTTTTTTAAACTTCCCAGTGTCTGGACATTCAAGAGCAGAAACAGAAACTTTAATTACATTTTTAGAAATTTTAGAAGACGGCAACATATACTGTGAGAAAAGGGCAGTGCTCAGCATGAAATACTTACATGTTAAATAAATTTTAATCTGTCAAAGATGACTTCAGTAAGTGATGAATAATTCCCAAAAAACGGTGACACTTGATTGGAATTCAGAATTGAGTGAAATTTAATTGAAGGGTTAAAATCAGTTACTTTACCAGCAGTAAACAACTTTTAATAGCACCACACTGTATTTTAAATCCAGATTAGCTACAGATATATCTAACTGTGTATTTGATATATCTTTTTAGCTGTTAACAGCAGAAATATCATTCCATAACTCTTGAGGAAAACTCAAAAATACTTGAATACAGCATGAAGCAGTTTGAAGAAGAGGGGAGAATAAGAAAGAAAAGGGAAAAAGTGAGGAGGTGATAGAATGCTATACCTACTCTGTCCTTAAGTAGAAAATATTGAATAATTTTATACTCAGGATGGGGACCTATCTAAGATTATCTTGTCCCAGGGCCCGACAAGACTGTCATCTGGTCTGCTCAACATCAATTTCCATTTGAATAATTACATTTCTCTTGAAATGACTATCCAGTGCAAGATTAAAGGTTCAAAGGCTTCTGCATAAACTGTCATGACGTTTTACATACTGGAGTTCTTTAGGGTCTTAGAAGTTTGCTCCTGTCTTGACCTCTTTCAGACTAATAATTAGCTTCAGGCTAAGGAACCAATCTCAGTCTTCATCAAATAATAACCCTGACAGTTTTCTGTTTCAGACAAGATATTAACTGAACAAAAAAAAAAAACAAATACAAATAATGATTGCTTGAGAGTCATGTATTTGTCATCTGACTTTTATGGATTGGTAACTAATGTGTGTACCATGATGGTTCAGAGTGAAATCATGTATTTTTCTGCACTTTTTCAGAGTCTGCTGAAAGGAATGTCTCACTTAAAAATCTTTTTATCAAAATGTTAAATATATAAATAAAACGAGTCACATTTACTGTCTGCATTCTTTTTTCCCCCAACATAAAATAAAAATTCCAGTTTATCTTCCTCTTTTTTGTGAAAAGACACACAAGCTGTAAAAACTAATTTGAAAAAAGAAATCTGAAATGAGTGCAAACAGCTCTTGTCCTTTGCAGTGGGCCACTGTTGGATGTCTAAATTCCCATGTATTACCATCAGGGAGACAGTCCTTTAACAGTTTGGGTTTCACAAATTAAAAAAAACAAGTGGTAGGACGTTATAGTTACAGATGATTTTTGTCACATCAAAAGATCAGCGTCAGCCAAATTTGTATTTGGAGACATGTGCTGGCCGGGTGATAAATGATTTATGAACTTATGAAAGGAAAAGTCACACTCAACAAGGCATGCACTACAGACATGCAGGCAACAACAGAATCAATTTGTTCTTTTGGTTTCTCACTTCCTGTTTCCTCCCATCATCTGTTTCTCATCATATTACACAGCCTAGATAAGGAACACAAGGCTGCATGTATGTTTTACCATTTATCATGTCTAACAATGGACTGAAAAAAAAAGTGTGGCTCTGTGGGAAGAGTAGTTGTCTTGTGATCGGAAGGTTGTAGGTACAATTCCAGCTTCCTCCTGCTGCATGTCAATGTGCCATTGGGCAAGGCACTTAACCCCAAATTGCTACTGATCTGCGTATGAATGTGTGAGTGTTTGTGGGGGTGAATGGGTGAATGTGTCTCTAGTGTAAAGCGCTTTGAGTGGTCAAAAATGATCAGAAAAAGCGCTATATAAGTTCAGTCCATTTAACTCCGACAGCTTTGTTATTGGTCCTCTTCTTGCTATTAGCAGCCACATGTCTGTGGGGTGTGTGTCTTTAAAACTCCCTGACACGGACACACAGACGCACATCTACTCATGCATAGAGCAAATGTAAATGGGCCATGCAGACATGAGAAGAAGGGAATAGTGCAGAGTGATTGGGATAGATGAGAAATGTCTGTTTGTGGAAGTCAAATGTGACAACAGAAGCACAGCCTGTGCCTTAACCATTGAGTCTTCCAGAGCTGCCTGGCAGGTTTCATTCCTGGAAATTATGCAAATGAGGTCCAGGCAGAATTTCCACATGACTGACAGGCTGCCTAACCGACAATTAGAATGTGATGGTTTCTCATTGGCTGAAACTATGTCAGTGTGACATATGGAATAGATATACCCTGCCTGCTCTAAGGCATTTTTATCACAGCTCTCTATTTGTCTATGTCCTTCTAAGACTGTTTGTCTGCTGTCTGTCTTTGTCAGCCTTTATCTGCCATCCTTAGACTGGGACCTCAGAGTTATTCGTTCTTCCTTTCGCTTTAATTTAATTTGATTCAGCCTGTTTGCAAAGCAAGAGAAATGTCATGCCAGGGAGCAATAAAATCTTGTAAACAAATCCAAATAAATGGAGTCCAGTTTAATCAGATTATATTTCAATATATCAATTTCATTCAAATTTAATTTGTTCTTATTTGAAAAGGTCAAATTCTGAAAACATTTTAATAGAGCATGTAAATTGCACTGCATAATTATTTTGGTTCAATCTTCAAATCTCAGCATGGACATGGTGGTGGCTGACAGTCAAGGGGCCTCAAATCATTGTAAAAAACTTTTGGCAGAAAAATATTTAGTTACTTTTATTCACTACAATGTTTCTCCACTTCCTCTGCAACCAGCTGAAAATTAGTAATGGAGCAGAACAACTTTTGCATGCACTTCAGTAATTTAATCCACAGTGAAAAACACAAAAGACAGAATTAACATGCTTATATTACTTTTGCTCGAAAAAGAAACGCTCATTGCCATGAGCAAAATGCAAGTTTATGAGACCCAGTGCTTTTGGAATACTGAATGATTAAAAAACTTCAACTGAATTTGAGTTGAGAATAAAATTGATTAGATAAATTATTAGAAATAACTGAGGTACATTTTGTGAAAAGAAACAAAAGTCATAGCAGAGAAGAAAAACTGCCTCCTGAAAGGTGAGTGTTTTTGCGTAAGAGTGCAAATTAATGGTCATCTTTCACAGACTCTGTTAAATGTCATTCCCTGGCAAATACTGCAAGTGTGTCCTTTGCAGCTGTCACTCAGGGTGACATGCAAAGATCCCAATCTTGTTTATTCACAGACCCATTGCTGCTCAGAAGTGTCCTTGCATATGTGTGAGCAAATCTTTGCATGACAAAAGTAGACCCTCTCCCACACACACACAAATAAGTCTTTGTATCTTCACAGAGACTTTGCATTGACTTTCATTCGTGTTTATAGCCTAACACTGACACTTATCCTAAATCTAACTTTTTACATTCATAACACTACCCTAACTTGTCGTACCCCAAAGAACAGCACCTCTTAAGTGGCAAACCTTTGGGCCCCATAAGGAGCAGTCGGGCCTCACAATGTAGTGTAAACACACATACACACATATCCCCACAAGCTGTGAAGCCACCAGAAAAATAACCGTCAAAAACAATAAAAAACCTTTTGTTTTTCATATTCTGCCGGTTGTCAACCCATGCAGACGACATCCCTAAGCATGTTGTTTAGAGTTTCCAAAAGCCAGGAGAGAGAAACGGTATTCCCAGCTGCACGCGCAAAGAAATCAAGGTATTTTTTTGAACATGTAGACGCTCACAAACCGCATGCTGCAGGGGACAACAAAGATGTGGGAAGTGACAAGGTCGTAATGGGAACCTGAGGGCCTCGCTGCATATGTCAGCCGCACACATGCTGTCAAGATCAACAACATCATTTGCAGGGAAAGAGGCACAGGCAAATACAAGATGGAAATGGGTCACCTTTGGTATTTATATGCAGTAAAAGCTACCCTCTATGTGTTCAGATGACAGACTGAGGGGTGGGACATCTGATTCCGGGTTTATCCATTCCTTTCATACGTGACCTCCACAGTGTTTCTTTTTCCCTCTGGTAGAACTCTCTTTTCAGGCACCACTAGCCACTTAAGAGATGTAAATCTTTGAGGAGTGGGTTGCAATAAATTCTAAGCTTTAACATCTCCGTTACTGTGTGTCTTCGAAAACTTACTCCACTTTAAATCAGACCGCAAAAATAGAAGGTGCGTTCTTACCTTTGGGGCATCAGAAAACGTTTGCATATGTTTTGATGTGTGTAAATGTGCTTTGCAATTTATTCATGCCTTGATGTATGCACATGTTTTGCAGCAACTAATTCAAAACCCCAGTTTTTAGTTCTCTTGCTGGGACCAAGATGAGGCAGTGCAGATGGTAGTGCGTGTGCAGCAAATCCAAACCATTTAAATGTTTAAGAGCAGTGCTGGCAGTGCAACAGCATATAAAACAAAAAGCCTGTGGAATGTTAATTGGAAGGAAAAACCACAAAGTGCAAAGTGGGTTTGCTTTAACTCATTTTTAAAACAGGACCTCACTTAAATCTTCACAGCAGCGAGTGATCAGAGAACACAAACTGTCTTTGTGAAATAAAAATAAGTAAACAGAAAAACATCAAATCAAATACAAAAATTGACATAACAAGGCTGCATTGTTTCCAAGCAAACATGTAGGTAATATTATACATTTGACTGTTTTGAAAGCCTTTGTTTTATGTTCGTAAAACACTAAGGCTGTAAGGATTAAATGTCATTCCTTGACAAACAAAAAACACTAAATTAAAGAAAAGATACTAGAAAGGCAACTCTGCCAATTTTGAACTGTTCAGTCAATTGGACAGTACAATTCTTAGAGGAGTGACTCTGCCATCCACAATGGGCAGACTTATCTATTGACTGTTTACTTGTACCATTATGATATGAAGATCCTGCTCTATTCTTATTTTTAATACCGCTGTCACAATGTAGTTATATTCACCAATATTATTTACAGTTTTAGTTCAGTTTTCAGTTTGAATCCATGTCCGTGTCACCTTTGTGGCAACAAATTTTAGTCCAAGCCAGTTTTTAACACAAACTAGCCAACAATAAAATATCAATTTTTAGCACACATTCCTCATAACATAAATAAGGCACATCCATGGTTCTCTGGGTTTGTTAGAAACACTCTGAAGATGGTGTTGCTTCTTCTCTCACCAATGATTGAGTCTTCTGACAATCATTACAATCATCTGTATCTGCACTGTAATCATCCATGTGCTTGTCATCTTTCAGATTCTCTTGAATATAAAACCCTGGGTATGTAATAATGTAAAGGAATGTCCATATTAAAAGATTCTGTCCACTTCATAAACCTTTAATCCAGCTTGTATATAGGGATTCGACAGCTGTTGGCTCTTACTTTGTGGATCTTGAGGACTTGTCTGACTTTTTGCAGAACTTTTGATCTCTCACTGGCACTGTCACATGCTGCGTGCGGCTGGCCCCCATGCATGCTATGGATGTGTCCTTTTCAGTTGCATCTTTCATGATAAACAAGCTCCTTGTTGACTGTTCTTGTAGCGGCTGATTTAATATCCATGTGTTGTGTCAGGGAAGGGCTGCTCTGAGGAGGAGCCAACTGCCCCCCTTTGAAATGATAATAGACCATGTGGCATGACAGATGCAGGTGAAGAGGGAGGGAAGGCTGCAGAGATGGATACTCAGATGCACAAAGATATGAAGAAAGTGAATTTGACTGATGGTAAATAGAGTGTGTGTTATTTTAATACGGTGTTCATAAAGATATTGCAATGAAAAGACAAAGTGGTCAAACAAAGAAATTGTGAATACATATGGCTTCATGGACTGAATATGATTATCAACATAAAAAATCAGATGCTGTAAAATTGAGAAAGACTGTGAATAAAAGTTTCACAAACAGGTTGATTTTCTTTTAGGTGCCTAAATCTTCACATAGGATAACAATTTGGAAGTAAATTAAGATTTGTTTCTATTTGTTCTTTTTTAAAATTTAATTAAAAATCATTTGAGAAAACTAATGTCTATCCAGTGCTTTTAACATATTACATATTACATCTACCTTATTTACATTCTATTTTAAATTCTAAATTCTATTTTACTATAGAATTTAGCAGTACTGTTAAAGTCAGGAAGAAAGGTTAAAAAGTGATCTAACCGGAAATGCTTTAATTTTAATAGACTTTGAAGAAGTTTAGTTGTTTGTTGAATAATCTTAATATTCAAAGTTTAAACCTGAAAATCTCACAGATGTTTTTGTAGATAAGAGGCTAAATATTAAGGATTTAACAAGTTTCATTTTGGATTTTTTCAAGGATTTTTGTGAACCAGTTTGCAGTATCTTACAAATGTTTTTTTGTTTGTTTGTTTGTTTTTTTTTTTAGAAAACCTCAAATTCTAATGGCTTTCCATTGGTCATTTTATAACCAACACAAAGTACTACATCATCAAAAAGTGGAATTAATATGATACATAGTTTTGACATTTCTGTTACTATACAATTTTATGTAGAACAAAAGAGAGCTTTTGCAACTGTTCAACTCAAACTCATACCAGAAAAAGTTTAATGGATTCAATGTGGAATTGGCCTCGGCCATTCTAACTTCTGAACACGGAATGATTCCACTGTGTCTGTGGCTGGATGTTTTCCTCCATTCATCTGCCCAAGCTTTACTGTATTTTCTAACATTTTATATGTTTTGTTAGTGTTGCGTATTTTTTTATTTTATTTTTTTGACCTTTTCTTTTTAGCTAAAGGAGAGGGCTTCACATATATAAAAATCTGACGTTTTATATTTCCTGTGTAAAACAGGCCCTCAGGCTCTTGTACTTTACTTTTCTACCTGACTTACACCATCAGCATATTCGAGCTGTTCTGCATCTATTTTTACCTTGGTCCTCTCAGTTTCTCTCTGTGCGTGTTGCAAAGAGACTTTTTTGCCCTCCAGTTCTGAGTCAGCTGTTGAAATGTGTCTGAGCAATGCAATCTTAATTATATCACATTAGCCGCCATATCAGGCAGAAAGGCATGAGTAAAAGGAGTCACTAAACACATTTGGCCTGCAGCTTTGATGCTGTGGGTGTTCTGGGTCTTGCCCTCATGCATGACTGTCAGTGAGTCGGTGTGTGACAACACAGAGTTGCGTGTGGACAGCAGGGAATATTTGTCTGTATGTGGTTATATTTATATGTACTATATACCTAATGCATGAAGTAACATTGGATGCTTCATGCATGAAGTATCCAATGTTCGACTTTTTATTTACATGTTTTCAAATCAACACAAAACTTCAACATATTCTGTTCTGCTCCTAATTAATAGAGTCCACCTGTGTGGTATTTATCATCAACATAAATATAACTGTTGTTTGAAAACCTAAAATCCTTTGCTTAATTGTGCACATGAATGTTTAACAAGTGCATTTTTCAATACTTTAATTAAAATTGATCAAATATATTTCCCTCATATGAAATAGAAATAAGCATACAGTCTTATTCAGTAAATTAGAAAATGTGTTCCAATAAAGCTTGTTTGTTAGATTAAAAGTACCTTCTGAAAATATTTTTTGGCAGGTATTACACATACGTTTTATTAAGCCCACTTTGTTGCAGTATTATATACTGTGTCTGTATCTGTTTACCTTTTCTCTATAAATATCAATGATTTGCAGGAATTTCCCTCAACTTTAGAACTTGTAAATAAATTGTTCTTTGCAGAACTCTTATCAATTAAAATATTTGGGTATATGAACTTTTACACATAATGATGTAATGGCTAAACCTTCATATTTTAAATGGACAAAGACAATTTTTCTGCCTCCTGTGTGGACACGGGACAAAGGGAAAATTAAAAATGATTTTCAGTTGTAGGTTGAAAATGCAGAGATTGAAAAATCTGAATGCCACCCACCAATAAACTGTTAGTGATCATAAAAGGACATAACTGCTTACCTGTTATAACTCATTGAATGTTCAGGAGTGTCTCATTATTATAACACAAAAAAAGAAAAAGAAAAAGTGCCCAACACTTTTTCATGTAGCCAGAGCCACACAGCAATGGTTTGGGTCTAAACATGTTTGTTTAGAAATATAGCTCACCTCTCTTAGGTACTGCTACTTTATAACTGTTGTAAATATTTTACCAGATAACTTCAGTCTTTAAAACATGAAACAGAATTAAATCTATAGTGTTTGCTTTTGTAGCTTAATGCCACTGAGAAGTGTCTAAGAATGGCAAAATAAACCAACTGTTGATAGAAGTAGGAAGTAACATTTGTAGTTTACCACAAGTCATATGGGACAAAACAAATGTGGAGAGCAATGCTCTGTGTGTGCATGAATACTAACATGGAAAAGACCATCCTCACTGTGAAACTGACGTCATACTGTGGGGATTCCCTTTTCAGAAGTGACAGTGAAGGTGGTGAGAGTTACTCAGAATATGAATGGAGACCAATCCTAACAGAAAACTTTTCAAGAGATTATCAAAAAACTGATCTTACAGGGGGACAAAGACCCTGACCATGCAGCCAGAGCCACACAGCAATGGTTTGGGTCAAAGAATGTTCATAAGGCAAAATTATAGAACCTAAATCCAAGTGGGAATCTGTGATAAGAGTTGAAAATTGCTAACAGAAGCTCTGCATCCAGTCTGACTGAGCTGGAAGTATTTTCCAGAGGAGAACAGGTGAAAGTTTCAATCTCTAGACACTTCTGTTTTAACTGAAACAAAAGGTGGAATAGGCTCGTGCGCTAACTAAAAAAGTACAACACACTTTTTAACTGTTTATTTGTAAAATGATTTTTGAAAACCATGTGTAATGTTTTGTTGCTTTACAGTAACACACAAATACAAGTACGTTTGAACTAGTACAAACATTTGTGATGTCCAAAGCTGCATGTCTGTCTTTCTGCTCTTCAGCTCTTTCCTTTCTGCACAGATGTAATCTAAAGAGGTCATGTGAAATTAATTCTCTCTCTATTCTGAGATTTGAAATTTAGCCAGCATTTGTCGTTGCAAACTAAGACAGCTTGTTTTAAAATATAATCCTCGTCCTTTTAAAATGGTCTTTTGAAACTGCTTTGTAATCTTCTAGGGGATTATTCGGAGTGTTTTTTTTTTTTTCCAACCCTGTGGAGAGAGACTGGATAAAACATTTTAATGGAGTGACATTGGTCTGCTTAATCCAGTTTTATGTGACATCACCCTGAACAATGTATGTGTCCTGACCCTTCATGAAAAACAAAAACACTTGTCACCCAACTCCAAAACAGCTGTTTTGAGTATCTTCTGCACTACTAAGTTGTTTAAATCTATTTAATGTGAAAATCCCCTATAAATAAGTTCTTCAACTTAAGTTATTCTTCTATATTAATTTTCTATTTAAATAAGCAACAGCAACTCCAGTTCGCGTCTTTGGTTTTCTAAAAAAAATTGTAAGAATGTACATGGAATACATTAGCCGCACGTCACCGGATCCACCTTTGCGGCTCCAACCGTTGGGTTACCTAAGGATTGCACAATAATTGTTGATGTTTGAAGTGTTGTGTGAAGAAGAGGTGATGCAACACAGGGGTAAGCCTTGCTCCAACTGTTTTTCAGCTTCTTGTTTGCATCTACCTCAAAGTGTGAACATCCTTTTCAAAAGTCTGTGAAAAAATGTCCTAATCTCAGGATGAAACACCTTGTCTCAGCCCAACTCTTTCAGTGAGCAGAAGGAAAATGAGAGGAAAAATAACTAAGATGTGAACCTTAACTTTGTGATGCTCAACCACATAAAGTTCATACTTTTTACATAAGTATGTTGAATTTTGTAGCTGTAATGTAAAATCAGAGACATTGAAATGTTCAGGAAGTGTGAACACATTTGTAAGCCACTGTATTGGAATGAATTGGACTGGAATGACTTGAATCTCCAGTGTAATGTATTCTACCTGAGTGGACCCGTTCTTGTTAACGTCTTACGGATTACTTTTTTTGTTGTGAGCAAGTGCTTAACAAGCAATATTAATTAAATTCAAACATGTATTTATTTTACTAAAATAAGAATTGTTTGCATGTTGCATTGTTTAATACCTCCAAGGTGTGCATTTTACTTGAGTGGTGATAAATTTATAACTGGTTTAAATTGACAAAAGGTATAAACATGCTTCACTAGAAAAAAATAAACTTTTTACAGACCTTTTTTCAGTTTATCCTGTTTAGTATAATTGTAAATAAGCCTGTGGTATCTAAACCTAACATATAAACAAACGCTAACCAAATAATAAAATCCTATATTTTCTGTTTTTCATGTGGCACACAACGGTTCCAGTATAAAGTGACCCATTTGTGTCCTTTTCAACCAGCCGGCTGTCCTCTAGGTCTTCAGGAGAGATTTGTTAAAAATCAAAATGGATGGCTTTTATGCAGTTTTTCTGCTGACAATCACCTATTGTGACTGAGTGGACACATTTATGCGAAAGGCTGGGTAGAGGGTGGGGGACAGTTAAATCGCTTACACTGCACAAAGAAAAATCTCTCTCTGTCTGACAGAGTTGTTTTTATCTGTCTAGAAGATGGCTTCTTCCTGCTTCATTCCAAAAAATGCATCTTACCGATTTCTGTTTACACTCTGCACTTATAATTGAGAGACTTGTGAAACTGTTTGCATTGCCATTCATGAACGCTTCCTCATTAGTAGAAAACCATGTATAGTTGTGAATGAGCAGTTTTGAATTTCAGGCATCTGTTTACTTGTATTTATGCCGTTTATGTTGATTAGTCTCTACTATGACAGACAAAACAGTCTTGAGGATGTCAATTAATGTTTTTTTTTCACCAACACAGACTTCTTAATTAGGCATAGTCCGCCTCTTTCATGTCTATTTGCTATAAGAAGAATTAAAATCTTTATTTCACAAGTACAGGATGCCAGCAATAACTCCTTGGAAATCACTTGGGATGCCACCTAGTTTTCTCCTTGTCAAGATAAAGCTGTAATTAAAATCTCATTTTTGGATTTCCAAGTGCCTTAATGAAGAAGGTCGAGACCTTGGTATTTTCAATCTGCACTAAGAAATTCAAATATTGACTTTTCCATTTAGGGGTTTCACATTCACATGCAAAATATTTCCAGCTGATTGTTTTTTTTTTTATTATTATTATTGCAAAAGTCATTGTCTACTGAATACCCATCATTTTTGGATTATTTCCGAGCAATATTACAACAAACATATAGTGTTTTGTGAAAACATTTACAAAACACTACCAACAAAACAGTTTTCAAACTATTTTATTACATTTTGTTGTGTTTCAAAGAATTACTAAAAGCGGTGACTACATCTAAAAAGTTAAATTTTTAGATTATTTGTGAAACATTCTAAAGAACATCTTTTATCACAATTATTAACTACTTTCTGCTGGTTTGTCTTATAAAATTTCCATAAAACCCTTGAGACGTGTGGTTGTAATGTGCAAAACTTGAAAAATGAATAGGCATGTTGTTGCTCTACTCGCTGACTGCATCAGTTTTTTCCTCTTACCTGTCTTGACTTTACTTCCCAAAGCTAGACATTGTTTTATCTGTGAGATTAATTCAGGACCATCTGGGCATCAGCTGAGTGACTGAGGGGGGGAACATTTGTGTCAGCAGATGAATAAAGATCTGAGGTTTACTTTATCTCTCCACTGTCATTCCCCTTCTCCACATCTGTCCTTTCATGCATTCATCCTTTCTTCTCCTCTCCCTCTGCGTTTCCTCTCCCCTCCTGACTTGTTGGCTTTCGGTGTGATGTGGCGGGGTTAAAAGGTCTGCCTAATCCATATTGTCTGTAGCTACTGTGAGACCAGCCGTAGATCAGTATTTTCCAAGTGACTCTCAGCCCACCCATGGGTCTGAAACCGTGACAATGAGATGTCACATCGGACTGAAAGATATGGTCCGTGTCCACAAACTAATGGACTCTCTGAGTGCATCACCTGTCTGCAGAGATTTTAGCCAGTCTGTCAAAATCATGCTGACCCAGAGCAATTCCACTGGTCAGGTTATACAATATTCTAGCTTTATTCTCGCAGCAATGATATGAAAGTGATAATAAAAGAAACCTACTGGTTTTCATGTCAGAAAACTGACATGAATGGTGCATTAGGTGAGTTCCTCCTCTAGTTATCATGCAGCCAAACACAACCACCCTCCTTAAAACTTGATCTGGCCAGCCTTCCTTAATGTAAATCAATCAATTGAATATTTTTGGCACATATTCCCATTATGGTATGATTGCTGTTAATGATGGTGAGGTGTCTTCTCACAGCAGTGCTAGACAAATCTGAATCATTTGTGGTGCCGCTTGAATTATCCACTTTTTTAGCAACTTAGCATTGTAGCAAAAGCAACAATACAACTGACATGCAAATTTTCCAACACAATTTCATTTAGGATGCAAATGACAACAGTTTTATTTATGTATGTATTTATTTGAGAGCTCATGCTGTCCCTGATAAGAAGGTGCCCTGGGTGGTGACCCATATAACCAATAACAAAACTCCCAGTATTCCATCTCTACTCCACAACCCATCCAGAGGGTAGTTTATTTTACATTGCATTACTTAATTAAATAAAGGATTAATTATTGGCCTATTCTAATCCTCCAATGAAAACCTTGTGAATATGTAGTTGTCAAATGTTCTCCAGGTCAGTGATTATTCTGTTACAGTACAATAATTCCTCAACAACACTGTAACCCAGTGACTCCGTTTTAATCTACCAAGATTAAAATGGTTAAATTAAGATTAACTTGGATTTGTTCAGTGGATAATTTTTTTTCCCTCTCCTGCTATGGTTAGGGCCTTTTTATAATGTTTGTTTAGGGGGATTTTTGACAACAAAATTAATAAACTCCACAAAAAAAATGGCGTCCGAAATGTAAGATATGTTTCAGAGCAATAATTTATACAGTTAGGGTTCTAGTCTAGCCTGTACGTTCAAGAGTGAAAATGTGTAGATCATACATGTCTGATCTTTTCTGAACATTTCTAATCTTTTTGTAAGTCAGTTGTCGTGATAAGGACTAAAACCCAAGACTGACAGATATCTTTGGCATTGTTTCTTTTTTGCAAATTGAGCTGAAAAGTTATTGGAAAAAACCAGAGCTACTCTAAAGTGGATCTGGGTTTGCAAATAAATTCAGACAGGTACATTGTCTGAATTAAATAGTATATTTTATTTATTCTTATCTTTGCGTCTTTTTATGTTAGAAAGGCGTCTTGTGGTTTTTATCTGGAAAGGAGCTATATATATATATATATATATATATATATTTTTTTTTTTTTTTTTTTTTGCTTTCAAACATGACTGAATTACAGTTAACCTTTCTGTTGGTTTTGAAATTCTTTGAAGCCTCTGTTTCAACAGAGAACTCTGCACATTGTGTTACACAGCCTGTTTTTTGTTTGTGTTGCTTACTGTTTTTTTTTCATATCCTTTTTTTTCATAGCCCAGTTTCCTTTGTTTAGTGCTAGACCTTTGTTAAGTTATCCCTTGTATTTGTTCACTTCAAGCAGTGAGTTCCTTTTTTCTTGCTACTTTTGTGGATTCAAACCTTGAGTTGAATATTTTCTACTCACTACTTCTGTGTTTGAAACTACCTTTACCATTTCCTGTGGCACTGAAACTGATGGTGCAGCACACCCACATCAGAAAACATTATTTATTATGCAGAGAATCAAGTGAGGCAGAAATACTAAGGTGAGACAAACAATATTGGTCAAACAATTAGTCAGTTTTATTTATAAAGCACCCTTCATACGAAAAGCAGTTCAATGTGATAGATGATTAAAAATGGTTTTACCTTTTTCTTAGTTTTAACAAATCCTACTTTCATCTGTGTTTGTATTTTGATTATTTTCTGCAGCCCTTATTGTGTCTCCTCCATCCTCTGTAAATGGTTCCAACTGTTCCTTGTCCTCTTGTATTACCAAGTGTGTTTTCATATTGTTATTCTTGTCATTGCCTTCTGCTGGATTCTTGCATCAACCCCTACTCTGCCCTTTTATGTTCTCTGGCGTCCTAAGTCTCCTGTAAGATTTTTCTTTTTGGGTCTTCCCCAACAAAGCCATATCACGACATTTAGTGTCTGTGGTTCACTAAACATGACCAACAGTCCAACAAATTAGGGAATTAATTTGATTTTAAAACGCATAGATAAAACTGAATAACATTCTTGATTTTAAGATTAGATGTATGTAGATGACCGCTGAGCTGCTCTTTCCAATTTATGCAACTTATATTTTACATAAAGTGGCCAACAGATTCTCTTCAGAATGTTCTGTTACAAAATTTTGTAATTTTATTGGGTCATCTCTCTGTGTGTGCCCACTTTTGCACTCGTATGTCTGTGAGAAAATCCCCACACCTGCTTGTCATGGGGTCTGGATGATTCTCTTTGTTCTGCTCTCCGGCCTGGACCTTGTCAAATTACAGTGTCTTAAAATGGCTTGTCGTCTGTATGTTCTCTTTTCACTTCCCTCAGGTATATTCATTCTTCTTTTCTCTCAGAGAGACACTTTTGTTCTCAGTTTCTCTGTAATAGGCTGTAAGATGCAGTATTAGAAAAAGGGTCACACTTGATTTTCTCTGTCTATAAGTCCAGTATTTGAGAGTGGAGAACAAAGTCTCACACAGTCCATCAAAAGTGGAGTTTATCCGAATCAATATTTTAACTGTATTTTGTTATCTTTATGAGTAATACATTAATTACAACAGAAGTCATTGGTCAAGAGGCAGGACTCACCCTGGACAGGTCGCCAGTCCATCACAGAGACTCATGGGACACCATGCACACACACACATCACAGGACAAATTAGAGAGTCATGTCTTGTCTGCTACCTTATACAGACTAGACATACTGAACGCTATAGCATGTTTCAGCCTTAGTAAGGAAATACTGTAAAAGACTGTATCAAAGGCAGCATGTCTTCCTCAAAGGTTTTGTGGAGAATATTTTTTTATGATATGGGAGCTATGTTTTTGTTACATTTGGTATTTTATTCATTTGACTTGCATCATCTACCAAGCTTGTATAAAAACACAGGGGAAGGAAAACAAGACAGAGGCAGATGGCAGGCATGGGAAGGTATCTTTGCAGTGTGTGAATGTAAAATCTGTTGCATGCAAACACCTGTGTTTACAGCACAAGTTCCTCTTTCTTCACAATGAATTCTTCCTTGGTCAGTGATCACATAAGAAATTACAATCATCCTTAATGTCAACCTCTGTTGTTTTACTTCAATGCCTTCAACCAGGATCTTAGAACAAAAACTAGTTATGCTATTTGAACCATGTACTTTATGTGAGTCATTATAGGAATATTTCTATTTTACTGTGTTACTAACTTTACAGAGGTGGCCTTAATATGATAAAATAGAAAGCAATGTTTTTTCTGCACGTATTGTCATATATTAAAATTTTCCTTAAACTTTTGTATAGAAAAATGAATCCATTGTTCCCCTATGGTTTTTGTCATAAAATCATTGTCAATCACAGCTAAAAGAAATCTGTTCCTTCAAAAGTTTTGAACAGTTTGCATTTGAATGATGTAAGTTTTCAGCAAGACATAAGTGAACTGACTGTGGCTGTGCTTCCATTTTCTCTCAGCTCTTATCGCCACATGAAGATTGGATATCATCAAAATCCATCGCCTTTGAGAAATTTCTTCCTGGCAGCTTTGCAATTCATTTCTTTTCATCTAGCCGTCAAATGGGATCAACAGAAACAAAGCAAAAATAGAGAAAAGTAGCTAATTTACACCTCTATCTTGATTTCAGATGGCAGAAAAAAGAAAAAATTCAATCCTTATTGGAAGATAACCTTTAAGACTGTAGCTGTTTGCTTGCAGAGTAATTGTTTCCTTGAAAATGTGTTTCTCTGATGCAGTTTCTCCATTCTGGCTTCTACAGAATGCACACTTATCAGTGCTAGTTCTTCCTCTGAGCATCTGTTGAATTCATTGGTCCTCCTTTGTCACCAAAATATAATATATTTATTGGCTGCTTGTAATTGTAGTCACTACGACTGCGCAATGGAATGTGACATGCTATACTGAAATTTTTTTTATCTAAATGTGTACCATTATGTTTTAGTAAAAAATTTAAAATGGAAAAATATTCTTACACAAATGGTGTAATTAATTTGTGATCCCTAAGAACAGCAGTCTGTTTTCCACAAGCACACTTTATCTAAAATAATATGAAATAAAAGATGCATAAATTAGGATTTTGGATTCTTTTGTTTGTAATTCTTGTTTCCAGCACTGTAGCATCAGTGTTGTAGTACTTGAGGCCGGTCTTGGTCTCCAGACCATTTTTTGATGGTCTCGGTCTTGTCTCGGACTCGATACACTCTGGTCTTGGTCTTGTCTTGGTTTCGGGTTAGGCGGTCTTGACCACAACACTGTGTAGCATACCTGATATGTTTTCCAGTGAAACAAAGCTGCCACCAATTTGTTTTGGACTTTTCTAAAATTTCTTTGTCATGAACCTTTCTGCTAAAGGAACCAGCATAAACTGCATGGCTAATGCATCTAATTTTACATTACAATAAAATTAGAATTTTATTGAGAAGCCAACTACAAGGCTTCTCAATAATCCAATGCTTCACTATGCACGTGCTCTGTCTGCACTTATCAAGATTTTCTCAATTCAACATGAACATGTCCAGTTCATGGAGCAGTTTAGACAAAATCGTTGTAAGTTCATCTAGATAAAAGCATCTAAGAAATGTATAAACATATTATGAACAACAGGGGAGCGGTCCATAAATCAGTAAAGCTTAATTGATTTCACAGATATAATAGCAATTGATTTTTCACTAGATGTGTTTCATTTTGTTACTTTAGCTGAAATTTGCTCTACTTTCCACAATGCTATATTGTATCCCAGAGTGTTCCTGGAAAAACTGACAAAATGTAAGTAGGCATTGTGCTATAAGTGGTATTAATGACTCCTAATATGCTAAACTACTGAGTCATACTAAGATTATTTTAGGTAAACAATACAGTTGAATCTGAAATGAGAATTCATTGTTTTTTGTATATCCAGTATGTTTAATCATAACTGATTTTTAAAGAGATACAAAAATTATATTGCGTCATATTTTGATTTTAACCAGTATTATTAAACTAATCTTACTTTAAATTTCTTTTGTATTATGCTGTTGTATATTAGATTTTATGTTATACTATCATATTTAAGAGCAGGTACAGCTCATTCAAAGGACTTTCTCTGAGGCAAAGCTAAACTCCAGATGCCTTGAGTAGTTTCATAACCTACAAAGAATTAAAACAAATGGTGAATAAATAAAAACAGCATTACCATATTCATGCATGATATGGTATGTAACTATGCCTACAATTCCTTATTCCACCTCAGACAAGCTCAGGCATAAAACTCAGTCCAAACATGGGCAAAAATAGATTGAATTTGAACGTCACATTAATCCTAATTCCTGGGCTGATGTTGTTTAGGGAAGGGATTGCATCTGGTCCAGGGCATGATGCCTGGATCGGAGCACTGGCTAAGTGCTAAATCCAGCAGCTCATCTCTATCAGCATGGAGGAGATGAGAGCAGGTTTTTTGGCAGTCACTCTGGAGAAAGACTGAGGGCAAAGAGTGAATGAAATGTTTCCACCAAAACATGAACTATTAATGAACAACACATAATACGAGCTCCGGTACGTTTGAGTCCTGGTTGTGTTTGAACAAAGAGGGAATGTCTGCAGAGGAGTAGCAGAGTGTTAAGCTGCAGCAGTGAATTTAAACACCAGCTTGATCTCTGACTTCAATTCACACTTGGCTATTTTTTTTCCCTGCGTCTGGGAGCCATGAGCAGCAGTGAGGCCAATCCGCTAAATGCTGCTCAGATTTTAAATCGACATCCCGGCTTGTCTGGAGTTCCTTGTACCTGCCTCGCTTGATTCTGTCATTACTTCATTTTGTTCTCATTTTCAGCTTTTGTGTCATTTTTTTCCTCCAACTGCTTCCAGCTGATTGCCACCTTCTCCTTGATCTCGCTTCACTTTCTCCTCCCCTGAAATCTTTTTAATTAGCAAATGTGCCCAGGTTGCCATTAGCAACTTGATGCTTGTGATCCTGTGATCATGTATCTGAGAAATCCTGCTCACAAACATGTTGGAAGAATGATAGCGATGAGGGTTTCATGCTTCAGCAAACAGGAAATTACCAAAGCCAGACATGGAGCACAGTGGATCTGGAACTATTTGGGCCACATATCTGTTAAAGCCCATATCTGGCTCGATTCGCACAAGTAGAAGCCAAAACTAAGTGTGACAGCGACAGATTATCTGCCACATTATCGTTCACAAGGAACATGAGATGATCAAAATTTTACCATGGGTTTCTGGGCGATTTCTGTTGTTTCTTGTTGTTGTTGTGTTTTAGTTCCAGTGGTGCAGATACATTGGTGGAGAAACCAATATGGAAAATATTGAGCAAAAATATTCAGCCAAAATCTTGAATCTCAGTTGGAAGTCATACATTTTACTTTTTGTGTCATTATTGTTATTACAGTTCCCTGCAAAACTTTTAACACCCTCTGAATTTTTTTTCATTTTGTGACATAGCAAAAATAATTCTGCTGCTTCTACATCTGAAATCTTTCTTCTTTTTCTTTTAATTTCTTCATCTTCATTTCTATTTTTTGTTGTTGTTCTTGTGAACAACAACAAAAAATAGAATCAGAATAATTTTAATCCCTTATTGTAAATTTGTATGTTTCAGTTTCACCCATTAGAAAATAATGTAAAGAATAGAATATAAAATAACAATAAAAAAAGCACAACTATAACATAAATTGCAAAAATATGTTAGATACATTAAAACATAAATTAGATTAGGTAGTACCAAAAGAACATGTCTAATGGTTTGATAATAAAGTACAACCTATACTTTTCATGCATATTTTTAAACATGTTTCTTGCATTTATCTTTCACCTCATCATTTCTGCATTATATATTATTTGCTTTTTTGTTTCCTGTTCCACCTGTTCTTTTGAGTTATGACCTTGTCTTGGCTTGTTTTATTTCCTGTCTTTGCGTCTCTCTTCTCTTTTTCACAATCTTATTTCTTTTTCTTTATTAGTTTTCTAACATGCTTTTTCAAACTGAACTAAAATCTCAAGTTATTTTCACTGTCAAATACAAAGATTCTATTACTTTTTGGTGTGTGATTTAAAAAAAAAATCATTACTGTGTGATCAGGCTATGTAACTATACACAGTGGGGGAAAAAGTATTTAGTCAGTCACTAATTGTGCAAGTTCTCCCACTTACAAAGATGAGAGAGGCCTGTAATTGACATCATAGATAGACATCAACTATGAGAGACAAAATGAGAAAAAAAAATCAGAAAGTCACATTGTCTGATTTTTAAAGAATTTATTTGCAAATAAGGGTGGAAAATAAGTATTTGGTCACCGATAAGCAAGATTTTTGGCTGTCACAGACCTGTAACTTCTTCCTTAAGAGGCTCCTCTGTCCTCCACTCATTACCTGTATCAATGGCACCTGTTT